>JAPYZP010000775.1:0-54784 GCA_030522985.1 Torymus sinensis | reverse complement strand
AACAAAAAAAAACCTCCCCCTCACCGCGCGCTTCCTTCGTTCTCACCTGAGCTCCTTGAGCAGCTTGGCGGACACGTCCTTATTGTTGCAGTCAAAGGTCTCGAAGTATCGGTGCTGGTTCTCGGGCTGGGTGCAGTCGATGCTGGGCTGGCAGAGGGTCATGAAGTGCGGCCGCAGCCGTCCGACCGTGTACTTGGCTATGTCAGTCGTCATCACCGTCACCGCCGCGCCGAACCCGAACACCCCGATCTGCGCACAGAGAGAGAGAAAGCCAATAATGTTACATGTCAAAGCCAGATACACACACTCACACGCAGAAACGCGTATGGCATATAGGGGCTATTGTTCGAGGCAATATAAATCGCCCTGCTTATCGATCGCATAATATATATATTGCACGCGCGCATAGTGCCTTTGTCCGCATGCACCGGGGGAAATGAGCACTGACAAATCGACGATATATACATTCAATCGCGCAGTTTCGCTCGGCTCTAATTCGCGCGCGCGCGAGTAGCTAATGAAATTTTAACGTCCGCTCGAGTGATTTAATACACTTATGTAGAGAGGCGCGTTTCCGACTTTGAAGAAGCGCGATGTAATGGTTGATCTATAATATGACGAGAGAAATTCGATAAGAGCTGCGATAAAAGGGTATATATATCTTGTCGAATATAATTAGCGAGCGTAAACAATACCATAGTCGTATAATGCGAGTCCAGTCGAGCGTGTTATACATTGTGCAGCGCGCTCGATAATGGACGAGAGAGCCTTATAATAATCGTGCCGCGCGCGGCTAATGTTTGCACCGATGTAATTCCGTCATATGATCCCACCCCCCGCCACGTATCGTATATAATGTATATAAGAATGATTTTTTGTTTTTCTCTTTATTCTATATCGGCTGTTAAACCGGAGCCGAAGCAAAAAGAATATAATTATTAGGAAAAGTGGCATATAGCTCGTTTGAATGCGTCTTAAAGTTCACGATTTGTCGCGATTCAAAGAATTAAAGCTCTTCATATATATCAAATTACGCGCGCCGCTGTGTCTCTATACACCAAAGTCACGTTAGGTCGTTATAATCGTTTAGTGCCTATAATAGCCTCTTAATTTTTCACTCAGGCTTTCGTCACTTTCCATCACAAAATCTCGATTCACGCATTTGTTTCTAAAAATGTACAAAACAAAGCCAGATAGTATAGATTTTCTACCTCTAAATCTCCGATAATAAGAAAAAGAAACGCATCTCTCAGTCTGTCTGTCGAGACAAAGGGCCGTACATCATACAAGTACGTGGACTCACCTTCGCGTACGCCCGAGATATCCAGGGCGGCACGGTGTATCCGAAGAGCGTGAGCGACGACGTCTGGTGCAGCCTCTTGGCGTGTTCGTACTCCAGCGCGAGCATCTGAGAAAACAAAGCGAAAATAGTATCTTCTCTCTATACACCTCTCTCCTTACCCTGACAATAGGATGTTTATAGCCGCCACATCATTCGATATATGCGCGTGTATATATAAGGGTAAACATTAGGTGACGCGATAACGGGCGTCTCTCTCTCTCAGAGATAGAGATAAGAGGGGAAAAAAGTCAACTGTATAGAGATGAGCACCTGCAATAAAACCGCAGATGGAGAAGCCAAAGGTTGAAGACCTTCGAGGAGGAAGAAGCGAGTATAGGTATAATATTATAGTTCAACGGCTCGACCGTTGTATCATTAAAAATTCAATGTAAATTTATGCGTATACGTTAGCTCGGCGCGACGTAGAGGTGTGACGCGTATATCAGGGTGCGAGAGTGCGTAAATGCGGGGACACGTATAAATTTGTGGGTTTTTGATAATTCGCTGAAATGTATATACGACGGGTCGTAAAAATTCGGGACTGAGGTGTTGTGTATACTTAATAATGGCGGTGAATTCCGCAATAAATTAGCACGCGAATGTGTATGATAAAGAATTAGGAACGCATTAGCGTTCGTACGCAGATAGTAGTAAATTTTTCGCGTGCTTTTTTTTATGTTATGTGCGTGATTATATTATCAGCACACCGATCAGATATTATATACGTACATGTATATAGAGGACGCTATTAATATTTTAACTCGAGTATATATCCATGGCTGATTTATGTATAGCCACTCTCCTGTAATAAATGCGTTCAATAATGAATAGCCCTAAGTAATTTACATTTAAACCGGGTACATTAATCATTTGTTTTTAAGTCTTAATCAACTGCGCGTATAATATGCCTGTGAGACTCTCGCGAGTTTCCACAGTGAAATTGAATTTCTCCTTCCGCCAATTAGACCTGCGCCTCCGCCTATTCACTGATTTCGCGTTAGCTGTGTTCGAATCGGTCAGACTCGGTCAATTCCGCATTCAAAAACAAATGAGCGACGCGCGGAGAAAGCCCGCTTTTAAGCCTAAAAAGTAGGTTAAACTTTATGCGGGCTCGTTATTATTGTTCTAGTTTTACGCTGTTTACGAGTTAGATTTTTTGCCGCAATTATTTTCATTGAAATATAGCCGATATAGTATTTAACGAATTGGTAATAAATGCTCAATTAGAATCCATATATAATGTAATGATACATATTGATTATGGAGAATATAATACGATTCGATACTTATTATCAAAAGCAAGGTACTTTACATTTACATTGAAATTGTTCACCCGCACACTTATGCAGAGAATATATATCGTTATATTTACGATCGAATTAAATTACGATAAATAATATTGCTTATGATAAAATATTCGCCTCACCACAAAAATCTGTACAAAGTGTATAATAATTTACAAATCAAAAAACAAATGAAAAAGAATAATCTTTCGAAAGCGAATATTTCACAATAGTGTATAATAAAAGAGTCTTTCTCAAAGTAGACCTCGCTTCTAGAGCCCAACGACTTAGTTCCACCGTCTAAATGACTTTACCTTGGCCATCGCGCGCGCGCGCGCGCGTAGTTCTCATATAGCAAAGTGACTAGTTGCGTATTTTTAGCTTGATAATCAGTCGTAAATATATCTATATTATATAATTCACGATAAGGCCAACACACGCGGCGTTCTCTATATTCTATATATCGTGAAAAAGCAAGGAAGTAAAATTCTACAGGTAAATTCATATACATACAAATATTATTACTATAAGGAAAAATAAATAACAAAATTGCCTGCGCAACGTCAATTAAAAATCCATATTCACGATGAGAACTCATTCCTACCGTTATCTTAAGCGATAATATACAGAGTAATTTACTTACAGTTCAACCGTACACATTATCTTTACAAGTAAGTATAAGGCACTATGTGTATTTCAACGCGAGTACTTACGAATTCTCAGTGATAACATTGTATCGCCAGAAGAATTGAAATTCAAAGCGATAATTACATCATAATATACGATCTATGACTCATCATTCTTTGTTTAAAGAAAAAAATATCATTCACTATTTTTCCGCGACGCTATATATAACTACTGTTTCGCGAGAGAGAGAGCGAATAATACATAACGCGTCATTAAAACATTTTTCCTCAATGAAAACAAAAAAAAAAAGTTTGAATTACACCCCATAACCAATAACCCAAACGTAAAAACTCTATTTATATCTACCCCCCACGAGATATCGCAATGAAAATCAAACCCCGTAATATACCAGCAATTACAGATACACACCTTCCCTTTCCTTTCTCATATAACCCATCGTACAAACCAGTTAAAACGGCGCAGACGCACGCACGCGCCGTTGTTATCTCGGCGCGCGCGTGTGCTATTAATTCAGCGCTCAATTAAAACCTCCAGCGTGCAGCCGGCGGCGGCGGCCGCCCACGCGACGGCGCGCGCGGCCAGGTATTATATACACACGAGGCGAAAAAAATAGACTGCAGATATCGCGTGCGCGCGTGTGTGACTCACCGTGCAAATCGGCAGGAAGAGGCCGATGACGTAGAGCATGGGGCTGGTGACGGTGGAGTCGCGGAACGGGTGCATGAGCGACTCGTCGTTGCAGTAGAAGCCCCGCTCGAACGGCTTGCCGAACAGGTAGAACATCAGGACCGTCATGCCCACTGCAATCATAATAATAATGATGATGATCATAATATAGCTTGTACGTGTGTAATGAGAGGAAAAAGGAGGGTGGAAATTGAGATTTTGCATTGCGTAGAGTTGGCAATACGGAGGATATAAATGGCTATTGATTTCGCACGGATAAGTGGAGGGAAGGCGTTCGTTGTCGTGGTGATTGGTGAAGTAAGACTTTTTCTATCCAAGTCTATAATCGAGCTGTTTTTTGTATATATATTGCGCCGATTGCCGGCGAATTGATCAAGGAAGAGTCTGTACGAAAGAATTAATTTGTCGGGGAGATCGTTTAATCTCTATTAATATACGGTTATTGCGCTATCCGCGCGGCTCTTGAAGTCAATTTCCTAATGAATGGAAGAAAAATCACTGTATATATACTGATGCTCTTTATATACGTGAACCCATATAGTGTACCCTAATAATTCTTAATCGTTACTCCCACAGTATGAATGAACTCTATGAAAAAAGACCAACTATAACATGCTTGAATGAATTTGGTTTTCAAATCCAACGCCTCGCTTGCGAAATCGAATTCCCCTGGCAATTTCGAGCCTGCGCGCAAAACTGCATATTATACGTATCGTACAGCGCCGCGCGCATATATGAGGAAATCCGCAATTTGGCTCAAAAAATTGAAAATAAAAATTTGAAGGCACACCTGAAAAAAATTTGTTATCGTTCTTTAGGCTATAAAATATACGAAAAATATCGTGAACATTAGAAAACGGTCTTGTGATTAACCAATAGCGAGCTATTGAAGTGTCCAAAAAATATTCCACAAAAAAGCGATTAAAGTAGAAGAAAAGAGCTCCAATTTAAGCTAAAGATCGTTAAAATCGATCGATTCTGTGCAAAGTTACGTGCATTTGAAAATTGCGAAAAATTTTCAAATGCCCGTAACTTTGCACAGAATCGTTCGATTTTAACGATCTTTAGCTTAAACTAAAGCTCTTATCTTCTACTTTAATCGGATCAAATTTTTTTTTTAATTTTTTGAGCCCTCTAAGTGTGGACAAATTGTGGTTTTCCTCATATATAAACGACGCATTCGCGTATGCGACGACGGCGCCGTAAACCCGCGTCTAATGAGCAATAAATTATTTCGCGCGTGCTACCAACTCTCTGTGTCCATATGCATACACACACGCGCCACTTTTATCGGCACGGATAAATCAGCGGCCGTTTCTAAATCAGCCGCTCGCGCGCGCGCTCCAATATATAAATATTCATATATACACAGAACCTGCAACGCTGTCCATTTTCGAACACACGCATGCAGCAGCCCCCCCAAAAAAGATGCCAGTATACTTTCGCAATTCATTATACGCACTGCACCGAAGCTATATCCTAAATAAACATCGTCAGCGAGGAGAGACGAAGGGCGGCGCGCCCTACATGTACCTGCGTTATACTCGGCCGTCTGGGGCCGGACGAGCTATGCAAATTGCCGGGGCGAAGCCGGGGGCTGCCCGCTCAGAGTCGAATTTCTCGCGAGAGAGACAGGAACGGGTTTGCAAGTATACATTATATGCGCGCGCTCGAGAGAGAAACGCACAAAGAGGCGAGCGCGCGCGTCATTATAGCTGCCTTGACACGCTTCGCAGGATCCAGGACGACGATTGTGCTCATAGCTTGAGAGGGAAGCCGCCTCGTTCTTTTCACGCCCGAAAAGTTTCGCTTATATATAGAGGCGAAGTTTCGCGCGACGGATGTACTGTTACGCGGCGCGCGGTGCCAGTTAACAGGATCGAGCGAAAAGGATAATGTATGCATAGAATGGATAGAGGGGCTTATGGAGAAGGTATTTCGTAGCGCATATATACATTGTCGCGGTGTGTATAAGAGAAGAACGATAAGACGCGAAAATGCATTACGTATGTGCGATGTACGCGAACGTGAGCTGATAAGGTTACGGTCAAGGCGAGCTTTCGCTTTCCTCGAGTGTCATTATTTCTTTTCGTTTTCTATACATATGTAAGTTTTTCATTTCAACGAGTAATACGAATACATATACAAGATTTAAGGCTCTTGTATGTTTTACGTATAACGGGGAAAATCAATAAAAATTTTGTCCTCTCGCGTGTCTCGGAATATGTATGACACATATACATAATGATAAACGAAAAAACTGGATTTTTCTTGGATATATATGTACGTTTCGGTCGAATGAATCTCATTATAGTCACGACTTTGGAAAAACATGGTCTTCTTTTATTTATAGGTACTTTATTATAGCGAGTGATGTCATTTTGCTATGTCCTTATATTTTTGTACAATTTTACGAAGCAAGAGTGTACAAACAACAATGAATACAGGAAATGACAGATTTCCACCCGTTATATTCGCTCCTAAACTTCTAAATGAGATGATATTTTTGCTGTAATTATATTTAACGGCTGAACTTGACATCTGCCAATGCACCGAGTAACTATATTTAACGAGCAAATGAGAAAATCGTCGCGATTAAATGTACGTTAAACGCTATCCGACGGTTATAACAGCCGCGCGCTACGTAATGACAGGCGTGACGGAAAGGGTGTGACCGAAAGGGCCAACGTAAACAAGAAAGGGTATATAAGCCGCTAATTTCTCAAGTCGAACGCCAGTATAACGACATCCGCAAACATATATACCCGTCATCACCGCATACCTCGCTCCAAAATACATCATAACCGCGAAATTTTGACAAATCCTTACAAGTATTATAAAAAAAAGACAACCGTCGTGATTCACTCCTTTAGTCATACACCCAACGCACGCCGCAGCCCCCCTGCTACATATCTAAACAGGAAAAAGAAATCGAGCTCATATCTCTCTTATGCACGCTCCAGTAGGCTCGCTCTACCTTGGCATATCGTATATACCTCGCGAAAATTCGCGAGCTACGCGCGCGCGGCTAGCTTTATCGATCCGCGCGCGCCCGCTGACGATTACATCGCGAGAGTGCAGTACCTACACACAGCTCCGTATCTACGTGTATGTATATAATGGAAGAAAAAAGAAGCCGCCGAAATTGTGGAGTGCGGAGAGCGAGCGATAAATCGTCGCGCGATGTGTATATATATTATCGCGGAGATCGATCGGATATATATCGGCTGAAAATCCCCGGGGTTTGATATCTCTCGGCGACGAACGGATTCAGTTGAGAGTTATGTACTCGCGGGGTTTGCGGAAATACGTGGGAATTTATTATTGCGGGCTCTTGCGTGCGGGGAAACGACCTCTCTGAGATATGGTATATTTTATAGGAATATTATATTGATGTGTGGGGCTGATGTTTGCTTCGTTGGAGTGGAGCGAAATAATTTTTTTACAATTAAGCAAAGTTATTGAACGATGGAAATTTTATCTACTTAAACCTTTGTTATAAAGTTATTTGATACTATAAAACAATAATACTTATTTTTTTTTTTTTTTTTTTCATTGCACTATAACTTTGCAAACTTCAGAGCCATATACTGGAATAGTGAATTTGATGGTTGTCTTATATATTCAGTAAATTATATAATTAAAGTGTATAATTAAATTCTTGTTGTGCACATTGGTAACTTATATTTAGAACTATGCTAATAACTTTATTGAAACAATAAAAACATTCAACAAATATATAGGATACTTGCAGTATGAGAATGTGCAAAAATATGCTGATTAATTGAAATTTTACCTCATTACATATATATGTGTGTAAAGAAATATTTGTACACATTTCTTTTCACGTGATTCATTTAATTTATCAAGAAATTTTATTAGCGCGCGTAAAATTAAAACCTAATATCATCGGGCCGAGCATTTATCTGTCATTTAATCAAACAAATCCATTTCCCTCGGCATATCAATATTGTTCGCCGCTAAAGTAAATTAATATCCATCCAGCGAATTGTGGGTAAAGATACTATTGATTTTAATACGCAACATGCGAATGCCAACATTTCTTTGTTTCTCTTCTAATTACATAAGCACGTAATAAATTTCAATTGCAATATTATTGTCTTTGCTTCGAAAACACATTCCCAAACAATTACCTCAACGACTATACCAGCCGCGCTTTATATATACAGTTACAGAAATTGCCGTGCATTTAAATGGACTCTGAAAATTTGTCAACCCTTCCGCACCGATGTCCTATATCCATCACAATTTAATTAGTTTCATTCACACAAGGCGCCAACCGCACACACGCGGGGCCCCAACGCCGCGCGTAAATTTATTACCCACATCGAGCCCTCCCGTAAATCACCAACCACCTCAGCCGGTTCATTAATCCTAATCCGAAATCTCAAAAACGAATTCCACACCTTTTTCCCTTTATCTGACCAAAAAAAAAAGAAAACATCCATCCCATCATTCCTCGCATAGCGATAAGAATCGTAGCTCATTTCGGAGCAGACACCGTGGCGCCTGCGATGCAAGAAGACCCTGCGATAACAAAAGGCGGCCTCCTCCTCCCCTCGCAGCTCTCTCTCCGCGCTGGTCATTGACGCCCCCGCGCGAAAAGGTTCGCCTTATACATGCCAATCGATCGCCGACTCGCTATAATATAGCATGCACACACGCGGCGCTTTCTATCTCGTGCCTCGTCGAATTTCCTTTTACGGCGCCGATACGGTCTTTTCCTCGTCAGTACGTACACACAATACCGCGTGACAGGCGGCTCCGAGATCCTCTACGATATCGCGGAGGAAATTAAGGAGCCCCCGGGCTTCCCGCGCATACAGCGGCGGCAATAATCGAAAGACGCGCGCGCCGCTGTCATCTGTTCTATATAGCTATATATATATACGGCTGGCGTCTGTGTACATATATATATACACGTACGTACATATATATCGTCATCGATGACACGCGCCGCGCGGTGGCGAAAAAAAACCGCGCCTTCACATGTATATAATGTTACACTTGACAACAACTCACCGACGAAGAGGCATACAAAGTCGATGACGATCCTCCTGAGGACAAAGCCCGATGCCCGGTCCATCTCGGCGGCGGTTGCTGGCCGCGTCCAGGCGTCAAGCCTCCTCAGCCTCTCCTGCGGATGATCAATCGAGCTCGGCGGCTCGGGCAAAACAACGCCGGCGGCTCACACACACACTCTCTCTATAAAGTATCTTACTACTTGTACTACTCTTCAAACACCCGCCTCGTAGCTCCGATACGCACCTCTGCTCCGTTTCCCAACCGAGCAGACACTGCCGCTGCGGCTCTCTTCTGGCGCGCGCGCTCTCTATCCCCCCCCACTCCCCCTCTGCACACACACGCCTGCCCTACTCTTTTTTCGCGTTTCCGCTGATGCTGACTGCTGCTGCTGCTGCTGCCGTCGAGAGCGAACGGCCCGTGTAATTAATTGTGATTTTTCGGGGGCGTGCGCCCGCTGCGCGCGTGCACGTGCAGATATGTATCGTCGGACAGTAGACGAGGGCTGGCTGCGTTTGGCTCTCATTTATATGTGTATATACGTGCGGGGTGGGAAGGAACGGTTGAGATTTTTTTGACGGGGCAAGAAATTGGTTGCGGTGAGGTAAGTGGAGCCGTGCGCTGAATCATGGGTTTCATGCTCTCGCATGCGTGATTAGCGGCGTGACGGCGGATTCGCATATATAGGTGTATATATATAGCTTTTCTACGACAATAGAATGGTTGTTATTATTACTTTTTTTTTTAGTAAACACAATAATACTGCGTTAGGTATTACCGGATAAAAGAAAATTAAACGGTCTTTTTATCCGAAGATAATTATATGTTTATAATCTGTTGCAAATTATATATGCTCGAATCGCGCGCGTCTGATCGATCAATCGGGTATAATTTTGTGTGCAAATATAAATTATAAATGCAGATTGGGAGATTCATTTGCTTCGATATCTATCAATCGCATACCGATAGTTAGTTGTTCACTTTTTTTTATTGCTATTTGTACGCAGTAGCGCGGAACCGCAACCCATTACATTAAATCATTTTCTACTTTTATATATTGTATACGCTCCGCCGCTTTTATTATGTAAAGCAAAACGAAACGAGTACCTGAGATTTTTTGCCACTACAAGAATCGTATATATATGTATACTATCAAATGCTATCTCTACATACTTTCGAAAATCTTTTACAAGGCATAAAAGTCACGCGATAAGCGCGGAAACAATAAATCCTGCGCGCGCGTGCGACAGTCGCCGCGGCGTAACCCAAAATAAGTCACACCTTTCGGCTACCGTATATTATACATTCATTTATATATACACACACACGCGGCGTTCCAAATATCAAAAAATCTCCCTACACACGCGCGCAGTATATATATTTATTCTTCGCGCGCGCTCCGTTTTAACGTAGTAGGTATACTTACGAATCTCCAGCGTTGTGTATGTGTGTGACTTCCTGCATCTCTCTCTCATCCCTCCCTTTGTGGGGGCCCTCGTAAATCCGGGCAGCAGCTCTCTCGCTCCGGTGAAAAACGAGAAGAGCGCGCAGAAAAAACGGGGACCGACGCAGGTGCGAGCGTATAGAGAACGAGAGAAATGGAGAAGCGCTCCCCTTCAGATAAAGATCGTCTCGAGGATCGTCGTACTCAGGTATATATGGCATCACTGGTGCAGGAAGAGGGGCTTCTTCTCTCTCTCTCACGACAAAGGGGCGCGGAGCGTTCCGGAAAATTCGAGCCCCCTTTCTCCCTCAATACACACACACATACCCACCTTTTTGAACGTTTCCACACGACCGGCGATGGTTATTTATTGCGCGTCTTTATCTCTCTTTCACTACTCGCTCTTCTCTCCTCCGTCGTTTTCTTTAAGAGATGCACTGCCTCTCGGCCGCGGCATTCCTCTTCCCGACCGTCATTACGCGCGAGCTCGCTTTTTGTTCTAATATACGTGAGCTTTTTTTTACCTCGGCCGCGAGATTGCCTTTCGGGGAAGGACCGTTGCGGGGGTTCGCCAGGAGAAACGTAGAAAAGCGCGCGCCGAGCGCAATTAGTGCTTGGGGCTTTATATAGATGAGAGGATATTGCCGCCCCGCGTGGGTGGGTACGGAGTAATGGGTTTATCGGTGCGTACACCTGTGCCGGTCGATGCGCTTTGATATTGCATGCTAATGGCGAGTTTTCCGGAACGCTGGCTCGCGATCGCGTAATCATAGATGAGGTCTCTAATAGGAACGGAAGCTCGTTAGACGTGTGTACTTTGCGGGTGGGTATATATAATCTGTGAATTAACTTTTTTGATAAAGATTTTCATTTTAATTCAATTATATAGGTACTTTATTTTTATTTATATATAGATATATCAGGTTTTAACGAAAATCGTGTCGGTTCGATGCGATATATATAGCAAACGACTGAACATAATACCCTCCGATTATTGACACATCAGTAGCTTCGTGTTTACTTTGGAGTTTCAAGGGAAGAGAAAGTTAGCGAGTATAGCTTCAAATATTGCGAGAATCTAAAACAAATTAAATTACGTGCCTCGGGTAACTGAAAAAAATAGCAGGTAGGCGTCAAATAACAACAATGAAATTTTCGATAAAAAATTACGAATAGTTAGGTAGCTGTAATAATACTTTTGTTAAATAATAATACTAGTTGCATATTCTTATGATACTTAACGTACGGGTATATATTGAGCAGAAATTTTTACGTAAGTAAAAGTAATGTAGAAAAATATGACACTTTAATGGACTATTTCCCTCTCTTTATAAGATTTCAATTATTTTGTTCTCTTATAAAAAATTAACATGCTTTATGTTTTAATGGGGAGAAATTCTTTCCGATTCACATCGTCATATCTATATAGTCATTGAATTTTTCGATAGTAATTTTTTAAAAGTCTATTAATTAAATAAATAATCACCATCATTATGTTATCTTATGGTTTTATGTATTTATAAATCTTCTTAAAAAATATAAAATAAGTAAAGCTTTCAAAACGTCGCAAATTTATATAATATTTTCATGCACACAATTCAAATGAAGCTCTATAACCAATCTTGCAAAATGGCTGGATAAATAAAAATATATACTTAACAATTTCAACAATACATTTTGCTTCTTTGCTTCAACTTTAAAAAAAAAAAACAAAAAAAAAATATATTTTGTATATATGTATAAAATTACGACTGATGCGCAACCGATAGTATAAAATCACTTTTCGTCGTATCTCGTCCTTTCGTATCTCTTACTATAAATTTTAGTTGCCACAAGGCGACGACTCATTCACGTTTAACGGTATGGCATTGCTTATCGGGCCGTCAGAGCCTTGAACGGATTTACTTCATACATGTGCGCTCTTAGAATACTAATAACTACTTTTTTTTCAATGTCAATTGTCTTTAGAAACGTTAAGACTTGTCTTTCGATTAATTTACAAAAATTATGCTAACAAATGTTGTATGCTCTTACACAAAGTAACTGGAAAATAAAATTTATTTTCCAACAAAATCTTTTCTAACAAATTGTTTTAATCAAATTCAGTATAAGAGCGATTTCTCAATAATTCATGCTCGTTTTGATAAAAGGCTTGTTAAGAGCTATTCATCAGAATTTCCGTTTCCTCTCTTCGCAAAGATTGTATTCCGTGAAGATGTTACTTTAGCGACGGTCATTTAGACGCTGGATAGCAGTATGTTATGGCTACGATGTTTCTATTAATATAATTTAGTTAATATTTATAATAATACACAAGAGACTCATTTACTTTAACGTCATTGCATTGTACTTTATTGTTATATTATATTTAAGGCTACTATGTGCAAAGATGGTACATTGCAGTGTGTGTATGTGTTTGTTTCATGATTTAATGCACAATTTTTTCTGATTTTATTTGTTTTCCATTTTTTCTTTTCTTTTCTTTTTTTTTTTCTTTTTGTTAAACTCTTTATTTGACTAGTTTCTTCTTACTGCTGTATACGATCAGTAGAGCGTTAATTCAATTAATTTTTTCATTGTAAATGGCGCATTTTGCATTTAAAAAATTGTTAAGTACGCTTTACTAAGCTCTGTCAAAGGATTATACAATCGCGTAATTAGTTTCAGTGCGCTCAGATAAATATCTCTGAATCCGAAGCGAATGCAGTTTTTTTATGGCAAATACACAAGCACACAAACATAGGCCTCTGTCGTTATTAACCACATTTTCGTCTTTCGATTGGCATACATCGCTCAAGCACACAAATTTACAATCAACGCACTTTCTCCTTTTATAATTCTTATACTTCTTACGTATATATATATGTGTGTGTGTATATATATGCCTGTATGTATACGTATTTACATAGATAGCATACGATTCAACAAGGGGTTCAACATTTCTTTTTACATTATTCATTGTTCCTTGGCGACGATAACCGTAGTGTTTTAAAAATATCACATCGATCGGTATAAGTAGCTCATACCCTATAAAAGTCATACACTACGTAACAAAATTAATGTAATCGTACTGCTGCGTAGCTTTTGGTATAGTGCGATTCGTAGAAATTGCCTAGAGGCAATAACGTTCTTGTGTGTATTGTATGTATAAAGATCGAGAGAAGCGGAATGAAGCAAGTTTCAAGTCGAAAAAGTAAAATATGTGTACGAATAATGCACTGATATTCTCGATCTTGCTTGTCGTCGTCACTTTCCCAAGTAATTAATTAGTTGACCATTCGCGGTTCCTGTCAACGGACCAGGTGAAAAATGTAACTCTATAAGAGTTCAATGTCAGACGGTCATCTACGGTGCTCGGAGGCATAAGCTGTGACTGTACTGTCGACGCAACCAGCAGCCAAAACAACTCTGTGAGGATGAAAGTTGAGACAACTCACAGGACCGATTCTCGTGCTCATGAATCCCTCGTGGAACTTAATCGTATTCAAATGGTGACCCGATATATTGTACATGCTAATGCATTGATTTGTAGAACTGAAAGGGAAATAATAAGCATATGAAATATTGTCTCAACAATGCAAACATCTGCAAAATTTCGTTTTGTACCTTGCAAAAATATCAGCGTTTTCGTGCATGACAAAAGCTGTTATTCCTGGTGTCGTTTGTACTGTGCTAACTGAAGAATTCTTTCTGAGGTCAAAAAATTTTATATCGCCAGACGAAGAACCCGTTATCAGTCTAATCGGAGAATTCGGGGATTTTCGGAGGTACGTCCCAAGCACCCACGCATTATGTTCTCTGTACGTAGTAATTCTTGCTTCTGACGCCGGCAACCTCCGATCGAAAAGACGGACTGACCCATCACCACAACCAAGCACCATCATATTACCTACAGAAAAATTTAATTAAATCTCTAATAATATCAATGACACACTTCATGTGCTTTTTAGAGATAAATTTTTACCTGTACCATCGGTATCTAAACTAGTAACACAACAATCTGCTCCAGTAGGAATATCTTGCACCTTTAATTCTGTTTCGGCGTCCCAAAGCCTGACACTCTTTACATCGCCAGTTACAGCCAAAGTCAACGAACGCTGTTCCCAACTTGTGACAAGACCCGATGTGCCTACAAAATTTGTTGGTAAATAAAATGCTTTGTAAGATAAATTAAATGTAGTTTTCTTTTAGTTGCTTCAAGTACCTGTCGAACCTTTCACAACAGGTTGAAGATCAGCCAACGCTTGCCAGGCAGTCAAAAGCGTAGGTTCACGACCTAACATATTGTAATAATTTTTCCATACTCTTATTGAGCCATCGTCCGATCCAACCATTAACAGCGCCACGTCATGGGAATTAATAAATTCTAAAGCTGTAATACGGGATGGTCTGTTCCCTCGGCTAGCATGGTACGTGAGTTTTGAACTACTATGCCAATCCCAGATTCTGAAATTGATAGACAATTAATAATTCTATAAACTTTATCTTTGCAACATTTCCGATGGTAATTAAAAAAATTTACCCGAAATAGTCTTTACACGCCACAGCCAAGTGAGAATCAAACGGATGGAAAAGTAAAACTTCTGGTGATTGTGGACAGCGTGCATGAAATACTTGGGACTCTATTCGATGACTAACTGACCTGACTTGCTCTTCTTTTACTTCTCTTCTTAATCGTTTATTTCGCAAATACCTATACGAATTCAAATATGCAAGATCATTTTCACGATTAATTTCATAATGTATATTTGAAATACATACCGCCATTCGCGTTCATAATGCGCACGACTTTCAACATCATTCATCGATTCAGCCTCTGTATCGAAACTCACTGGTTGAGCAAATTGAGCACAACTCCAATCAACGAATTGCGATGTTGTTAATGGATTTTTGACTCCCATTACCTCATCCGACTCTTCCGATATCTGCATTTAAATGTATGTAAGCAAAAATATACTTTAAAATAATTGGAATTATTATGAAAGTGATTATTGGTACCGTATTTGGTATAGGTTTTCTGGCCCTATTTGGATGAGTTGGTATTCTTGTCGATCGTAAAAGATCTGAGGTAGAATTAGCTGTGGGTGGTGATTCTCCTTTACTATTACTATATTATTAATGCAATGAAGATTAATATATTATCCAAAATACAGTTGAAAATACATGTATGAAATAATTCAATATCTTTACCTCAAATAATTTGGTCTATTTGAAGGAGATGGTGGCAATGATAACGAAGATGACATTTTCGAATCGATTGTTTCTTTCAGTCCTGTAGATTCTTTTACCTGTAAAATACAATTATTTATTTAAAATCGAAAAAAAGTTACCAAATTCACGCTCCTTTATCAAAAGTTTTAAATAAAAGAATATTTCTTTACCTGATTTCGTATATGACACGTAACTTTCTGCGACATTATTGCAACGCCGGGGTGAGGATCATTGTCAAGACCACATAGTCCATGCCAAAGTTTCATATAAACGCTTCCATATGAAAGACTTGGTAGATTTCCAAGAGAACTGTGACCTAAATAGAACATTTATTAGTTAGGTATAGTTACAAAATTAAGTATTAATTCACCTTTTACTTTTAGCTATGCCCAGTACAAAGCTGAAAACATATAAAGCTTGGCGTGGCGAAATTTAGTGCTTTTAACTAAAACTACACAGTAACATGCATACAATTTATTAGATAGCACAATTACCCAGGGATTCGCAAGGTTTCCTCACAAACTCCCAATTATTTCCTGGTATGCAAGATGAAACAACAGAATACAGTTATCCACAACCAAGTTTTCATCTTTGAACCTAATATAAGATTCAGTTAAATCATCATACCTAAGCTGCTAATTGATGAAACTGAAGAAACCCTTTTGATTTTGTCCGGACCAAATCCATCTGTTGTATCAATAGAATACGTGCTACTCGGCGATAACATCTTTAGTCTATCTTTAGAGCTTATTCTTCTCATTCCACTGAAAGGTGAAAGAGTTTCCACTACTAGATCTCTTCTACTATTTTCTTCAGCAACTGCTAAAGTTACAAATGAATTTTCAAAATGTAATACCATCCATTGAAGAGCCACGACTAATTCCTAAAATGATATTGTTATAATTACACAACTAATTATTTATTGTTTAGATATAAAAAAATTGTGCATACTTTTCTGACTAGAGGACACATATCATAGGTCACAGTGTTAATCAACATCATAGCAATAGTTTGGTCAATATTGTTAGCATGTTCACTTCGTTTTTTTACACTGTTTACAAAAGTTCCTAATGCATACACACTTGCAGCTCTGACCTAAAAAAGATATAAATGTTGTGAATAAGGTAAGCAAATAATTAACTAATAATTATATAGTAAACTCAGAATAAATAACTTACTTCAGGGACGGGATCTTGCAGTAGTTTATAAAGTTTTTCGTGTGCAATGTCCCTTACACCACACCATCTAGCTTTGTCATAGTTATGCCACAATCTTGCAAGGCACAGACATAACCATTGTCTTAACAATGGATTTGAATCTCCCAGCTGTTCTAAACAAATTGAAACTAAACTACCTTGCAGAGCAGCTTCTTGACCTGGAGAATAATTATTAACTATACAAGCAAGTACAAAAGCTGCCAACGTCCTGTCTTTGCTCTGCGAAAATTGACAAAAAAAAAAGAAAGAAAAAATTAATTATTTTACTTATAATTTTAGTTTGAAAATAATTTTAATATTCACCTGCATTGAGGTATCTTGTAAAACAGATAAGAAATATTTATGGCCATTGTCACGTACTAAATCAGCTTGACATGTCTAAAATAACAAGTAAATTATAATAAATTTATAATTATAATAAAATTATAATAAATTTTTTTGTTTTCATACAAATATATAAACTTACATTATCTACAGCAAGTATTTTAGCCCAAATAAAAACAAGAAGTGGTCTAAGTTCCCTAGCATTACTTTGTAACAGTTTCAGCACATAAGGAAAGATCCCAACACTTAAAGCTAAATTAACTGCCCATGGTCCAAGATCAAGAAATCGTCCCAGCAATTCCAATGCTCTGAGTCTATGAACCTGACTAAGCAATACTTGTAGCACTATTGGAAGCTGTTCTGGAGGGTTGCGAGTCTTAGAACCTAAGGTTAGCCATACTTGAAAAGCAGTTAACTGCTCTTCAAAAAAAGGAGAGTGAACGAACCGATCTTCATCTTCTAAAACAGCTGGCAATTGTGCTAAGCATAAATCCAAAGCTAAATCCCAAGCCTGCCACATGGGGTGCTGAAAATTTTTATTTATAAGTATAAGGCAATTTATTTGATAGATAGGTTTGGATTTTTAATAGCTCACTTGATAAGTTGGTGGCAGCTTTGGGCAGGAAACTGGTGTACAATCATAGGAACGTAATATCCGTTCAGCTAATAAAAAGTTTCTAAATAAACTAGCAACTAATAAATCTTGTCTAAATAACCTTTGGAATAAATCTATAAAAATGATAGACTTATGTTTAAAAGTGAACGAGTTATTTTATTTTATCATTTAAAAGAGAAAAATTACCTCTTGGTAATGTGTTCCATGCTATTGTATCTGTAATTGCTGTAAATATCCAATTGAGTTCTCCTAGCATTGTTCTTCTATCAGTCAATTGACCAGGTATTCTAAAATACAGTTTTTCTTTATGAAATAAAGTTTTTTGCCTCAATATATTATCACATAGCTTGATTAAATTTTACTTACTTATCTATGAGATCTAGTGAAACTTTTGGCACCAACTTGGACGTATTCTGCATTACAAACCTGAAAGCATAAAAATTAATTATTTTTTTTGTTTTCAAGAGAAATATTTGTTAAATAAACTTAATTTATTTACCAGCGCAATGCAATTTTAATAGGAGTTGTAAGGCAAGAGGTGAATATATCTGCAGGAAGATCTGGATTCATAGGTAAAATTTGATTAGCTGCACAAGCTGCTAGCTGAATACAGTTTTTGTAGGAAGGTGCTTGTATAATAGGAGCACCTGCTGTCCTATTTTGTTGCATTGCTTGCTTTTCCATCTAAAAAGTTTTACATGTAATATCTGATTTTGACTATTTAAATATATAAAAAAAAAAAAAAACGTTTTTATGTATGAAAACTTTACCTCATATTCTTTTTCATGTTGTTCAGCAAATTGTTGAAAAGAATCAACAATAATACCAGCATTGGAACAATCGTACACATAAATACTGGGAGCTCCCATCCATGTTTGTAAATCATATACTGACAGCGGAATGTATTGAGTATACGTCTAAATAACAACAAAAAAAATTCTATAAATTATAAATTTAACATACACAACTTTACAATTTAAATCTAATGAAATGATTTTACATTGCAGTCAGCGACAAGTGCATATAAACTTGATTTTAGAACTGTCTCTTAATAATAATTTTCTTGAAAAATAAATAACAAATATCATTAAATATAACAATTAACAACCCACCCTGTTGAATACCCATATTTCTCCATTACTAGTAGGTTTTGGTACACCATGACCATTGTAGTGAAAAAGAACTCTTTCTTCCTTAGCGTTTCGCCTCAATGATGTGCAGAGTTTCTTGACTTCTTCAACAGTAGGATCCAAACTCTGCTTATATCTGGCTCGAGGCTGCCACCTCTCGTACTGCTTCTGCAAATTGGAGCCAATTGTCTCCAGAGCCTTCTGTGGGCTCATCGACAGTGGGTCTAGAAAACATTCAAACAGGTACATGACACTATGACAGTCATAAAATGTGCAACTTGCAAATAAATGAATAGGGCCAAGAGACAGCAGACTGAACTTGCGCCATTGCACTTCATACCGCATGTTTCAGTCAACTCGGCCGCGTGCATTACGTAATTGCAACGAGCGTGAAGGAAAACAAAAGCAGAGTAGCAGAAAGAAATAAGGAGGGCAGGCGTAAAACTGGTCATTACCGATCCAGCACTCGAGCCGCGCGCAGGGCTGCGTCTTGACGATGTCCGGCGGGTCGACGCCGACGTTCAGGCAGAGCACCAGCGCGACGCTCACAGTCTTCATCTGCGAGCACAAACATAGTTGTCACATTATGATAACCAGTAGCTTCATGATATTCGCAGACTGCGACACGGGGATAAACCGCACGCGCTACGTTATATATATATACATATAGGCCTCCGCGTGCTTGGGCGCATAAGTACAGTAGGCATAGATATGTGCATATATACTTATGTATATGCGCACACAAGCATGATGCAAGGGGGGCCGTGCACGCGCGGCCACAACAATATCGCATCATCTTTCGCGCGTGCACTTGTAATGACAATAATAACATAGGGGGAGGGGGGACAAATACATAGAAGAACGCAATATAGAGCAACGGCACACGCACCCGCTCCTTCATGCGCCAGGTCTGGCTGATGCAGCTGACACCCTCGATGGTCGCGGTGTGCCTGGGCTTGTTGAACGACAGCGGCATCCGCCAGTCCCCGTCGTCCTCGAGGGAGAGCTTGCTGAGGGCAGCCTTCGCCCTCATCACCGCCTCGTCCTTTGCTCTTCCTCCTCCACCGTCTCCGCCACCTCCTCCTCCGCCGTTGTCCTCGCCGTTGCTGTCGCCGCGCAGGTAGACGCGCGACGACACGAGCAGCGACATCGGACGAGGCTCTCACCCACGTTACGTCGCCGTCGTCGACCTTTGATCCCTCCCGACGACAGTCGTGTCCCTCGTGCCTCACTGCCTCTCCTCTACCTCGGACTGCTTGCTAAACGCGCTATTGTCCGAGACGTCGTCGACTACTTATATGTTATATATATTAATACGAAAAAATCTCTATCTCTCACGCGGCACTCAGAGTCACAGTCACGATGTTGCGCTGCTCCATTCCGCAGCAGCTCTCTCGGCCAACACCGCGTGCGTATACTTACTTACGCGATATCGGAAATAGTACGCAGTGATGCGATACGGAGCAGACGCGCGCGCGCGCGACCACGGCGGCGGTGGCGGCAGCGGTGTGTATATATGTACAGGGACTTTGTGAGAGGGGCTACCTCACTCACATGCTCACTGTCGTTCGAATGTGCACACCTATTCGGAGCAATAAGAGCACTGCTTTACGGTTGTGTGTATACAACAGGTGCGTGGGTAGTCGTGTGTCGAACTGTCGGTGCAGACTGCACAGTGCGCACGGCGTATATATAGTTATATACGTATAGTTATAATAATGCTTTCGCCTTCTCTCTCTCGCTCTCTCTAGCTCGCGCGTACGTTGAGAATCTCTACCGATCGGTGTAGAAAGTGTAATTTTCGGGTGAATAATTACCCCGAACGGCACAATTTCTCGACCCTGGGTTTTCCGTGTATATACTTATATTCGCATTTCCCAGAACTTTTTCGGACCACGGAACAGCGGAACGAGAACGCGCAGTGTGTCAGACGGACGTGGAAACGAGAAACTCCAAGTGACCGCAGTCCGTATCCAAAATGGTGCTCGAAAGTACTATGATATGGTAAGTTATTGTTTTCTCTTTGTATTTTCGAGGTTTTACGGGAATATTTGTGAGATAATTTATAAATGATAAAAACCTATGTGCCTTGTTTATCGTTTTATTTCAAAATAATTGATAACGGGCTTTAATTCCCTTTAAAAATCTTATGTATTTCGCGTTGTTTTCAGAGTGACAGTGCAAAGTTGAATGAAGCTTTCTTTTTGACTTTGTTACATTGACAGATTTGGTTGTATTAAACACAGATGTGGTATAAATAAAGTATTAAATTTGTAAAAAGGTTCATGTTTTGTCAAATACTAACGTATAAAAAAAATTTCTTCATGTACCTAACCTCTAAAAGGCAAATTAAAAATAGTTTATTAAAGTTTTGTTATAATAGAAGAAGAATGCATAGTTATTACAAATTATTTTATTATACTTCAAATTCCCTAATAAAATAAAATGCAGTTCTTCCATTATTAATCGTATATTTTCATTTTGATTTAAACTAAAGACTAATAATATTACTATTTTTACACATTCTTTTTCCAGTGTCGACAACAGCGACTACATGAGAAATGGAGACTTTCTCCCCACAAGATTACAAGCACAACAAGATGCTGTTAATTTAGTGTGTCATTCAAAAACTCGTACAAATCCTGAGAACAATGTGGGTCTCATCACTCTGGCAAAGTATAGTTTATTTTTAAAATATAATACTTAAAATGATATAATTAAATGTCTTTATAACTGAAATAACAATTATTGCAGTGTTGAGGTCTTGGCTACATTAACAAGTGATGTTGGACGAATTTTATCAAAACTTCATCAAGTTCAACCCAATGGAAATTTATGTCTTATTACGGGAATCAGGATTGCTCATGTAAGTTAAATCTGCTAACTAAAATTGTTCTGTACCGAAGCAATATCAAGTATCCTATTTTATTGATATTTTTAGTTGGCTTTAAAACATCGTCAAGGAAAGAACCATAAAATGAGGATTGTAGCATTTGTTGGTAGTCCAATTCTAATTGATGAAAAAGAAGCTGTTAAGCTAGCAAAACGTTTAAAGAAGGAAAAAGTCAATGTAGACATAATAAGTTTTGGTGAAGAAAGCATAAATAATGAAGTTTTAACAGCTTTTGTAAATGCTCTTAATGGAAAAGATGGAACAGGCAGTCATCTTGTTACAATCCCTCCTGGACCACATTTATCTGATGCTCTGATGTCTTCTCCTATTATTCAAGGTGAAGATGGTATGGGTGGAGCTGGTATGGGAGGTGCAGCATTTGAATTTGGAGTTGATCCAAATGAAGATCCAGAACTTGCTTTGGTGAATTATTTTTTACTACTTAGAATTCAAAATAATATCAATATGTCTAAATGATTAAAAATATATAATCATCTTTTTATAAATTCTGTAGGCTTTACGTGTATCTATGGAAGAACAAAGGCAACGCCAAGAAGAGGAGGCAAGGCGAAATCAAACTACCGAACCAGCACCAGCAACCAAAGAACCTGAAGCATCAAAAGAGGTACAGAATGAAGAAGCATTATTAAAACAAGCTCTTGCTATGTCTCTTGAAGGAAGTGAAGAATCATCAGCTGCCACTGAAAGTACTGCACCAAGTTCAGGAAGTGTTCCAGACTTTGCTCATATGACTGAAGAAGAACAAATAGCTTTTGCAATGCAAATGTCCATGCAAGATCAACGTAAGTATCTCAAATTATAGCACATTGATTATTAAAAGCTGAACATAATTAAATAGAAATTTTGAGAAAATTTTCTTTTTTATTAAATTCACCAACCAGTGTATAGCAATAATATTGAATTTCTTCAATTTCTCAGCAGAAATAGAAAAAGTTCCGGCAAAAGAGGAACCTATGGAAGTTGAAGAAGACTATGCAACTGTGATGTCAGACACTGAATTTTTGCAATCTGTGCTTGAAAATTTGCCTGGAGTGGATCCACAATCAGAGGCTGTTCGCCAAGCAGTAGGCTCGTTGCAACAAAACAAAGACAAAGAAAAGGAAAAAGAAAAGGATAAAGATAAAGATAAGGATCAGAAAAAGTAATTGTTGTAATAGACTGTTTTCTAAGCAAATTTGTATTATTTTATTCAATTTAATTATAAAAAATATAATGAAACATCTCAAACGAAAACATTGTTGCGTAAGTAAAGCAATTTCTTTTGTATACTGCTAACATATTAATTAACTCTTTCTATTAAATTTTTATTAAAACGTCAATAAATTATCTTTTAAATAATATGAACGTTATATGAATATATATTTTAGAAGGACTTAGATACTACCAAAATAATTAAAAATCACAATTTTAAACAAAATCAAATCATTTTATTTAAAAAAATATAGT
The DNA here is from genome assembly GCA_030522985.1 of Torymus sinensis. Taxonomy (NCBI): domain Eukaryota; kingdom Metazoa; phylum Arthropoda; class Insecta; order Hymenoptera; family Torymidae; genus Torymus; species Torymus sinensis. The sequence goes on along the minus strand of JAPYZP010000775.1, from coordinate 31,479 downwards.
TAAATACATAAGAAAATATTTTTCATTATTAGACTTTTTCCTGATGCTGTGACTAACATTCACTATACTTGACAATTGTGAGCTCTGAAATTAAATAATTAATTTTTTTTTTAATTCTGTCTATATAAGTACTTACACACATTTATAACAGTTTTATTGCAAACCTTGGCCTTTTGTCAGTGCTTTTGCAGCAGCACAATCAAATAAACAGAGGTTATTATGTTGGTGCCCTTCATTATCACATACTGGGAAGTAATTTCTTGGGCACACACAACCATATGCAACAGCGATTAAAACAATCAAGAAAATAATTACAAATTGTTTATGCATTTTTACCTAAAAAAATAAATAAATGCATTAATGATTTTGTTGAATTCTGTACATAACACTTTTATTTTTTCATATTTTCGTAACTAAAAATAGTTTCAAAACTTGAGCAAGGAATTCAATATTGATTCGGTTTTGTTTACAATCTTTATGACATACATGAGTAGGAATTTATAAATAAAAATATATTTTTCGTTTATGGATGAATTTATAATTTATGAAAGTCGCTTAAGACCTTAATTTATAAATAATGATGATTAATCGATTTCTCCAATTAGTCTAATTAATCATCAAGTATTATATGTAGTGATGTGGATTTACAAGATTAGATTACTGCATTGATTAAATCACAATGTCAAACCATAAGTATAAATATTTTCATTTTCTATAAATCTAATAAGTACAGCCTTTATAAATATCTTATTTGTTACTTATATTTGTACACAACTGTAAAATTCATTACAAAAATGAATTTTTTTTTTAATTCTGGGTTTCATCAGTAAAACATCAAAAAATTATATTTATTTCTTATGATTTTTATAAAAAATTTATATAAGGTTATTATAATAATAAGGTTATAGAAAACTTAAGGTTTTCTAAAAGTTATGAATCATAGCACGTTATCAGTTTTCGTGAAAAGTGTTTGAGAAGTTAATGAACAAAATAATTGTACGACAATTTTTACGTTGAATTTCACATATTGTTAAATATTTATCAAAAAGACACAATTTAAATCCTATTTTCCGCAAATCAAACAACTGAAATTGATAATTAGACGTAATGGTTTTTTACTGTGAGACTTACTGATTCACTGACAACTCTCGGTGTTCTTTGACAAGCCAGAAATTCTATACTGATGATATTTCCACACGGTCACCTTAATTAATACTGGAAGACCTGCACTCGCACGTCGCGACAAAAGAATGGGAGGCAGATATCAGCGTTAAATTATCGGGACTTGATAACATCGTTGGCTCTACATCGATATTATTGCAATCAGAATTTTACACGTGATCCATCATCGAACATAAAATCGATTGGTGTTTTGACATTAAGCATGTGTTATAGAGCTGAATTAATTTTTCTATAAGCAATAAATTTAATTATTAGGGAAAAACATAATTTTAGTTAGAAGGCGCAGAAAGTATGACGCATGTCGCGATCATAGATATGTGCACTTGAGCAAAGATATCTTGGAAAGCTAGTTGTCACTGTTCGGTTACGTATACTACGGCTGTGCAAATGATATTAACACGTAAAAATCTAATAATAGATTATTTTAGTGTAATCCCAAGTAAGATTAACTAAATCACAGATATCTATTGTTTTATGGTGATTTGACATCTAAAACTAGACGCGAGAAACTTATTTAAGTTTCTTCACATCAATATTGAGTATATAGAAAAATACATGATTCATAATAACAAGTATATAATGATGAATCATCAATAACTTTGATACAAAATGGAATAATCAGAATTTCGTAGAAAGTAATGGTACCACATGTTTCAAAAGGTTATTACCAAGTTTTTGATTTCAGAGAACAGGTGTAAATTTAAATATTAAAATCGATAAAATAAATCGCATGATGTTAATGGCAATACATTTTCGCAACTATAAATCCCACGTATTCACCGATAAATAAAAAATTTAAACAGTATGGAAGGACTGTCTAAGTATGACATATTTAAATTACCTATATAGTAACAAATGTATCCAAATATAGAAATCGTTCTTATAATAATTTATCAATGAGAAGCCAAGGAAAGAAACACAAGTACAGCTTATTTAGTAATACAAATACGTATTTTATTTTTCATAAAAATAGTTTAAAGCTATGTAATCGAGAAGAATTAAACATGTAAGACAAACTTCTATATCTAACATCAGAAATTAAAAAAAAAGAAACGCCGTCGATTGAAAATTATAAACGTACAAAATAACAATCTTCCGCACTTTTCCGTGCGCTTACAACTATATAGATCAATGCCTCTGTTTCTGTACGTACGTGCGTTGATTTTGATTTGCGGAACAAACAAAGTCTAATATACTATGACTACTGTCGTGTTGTCGACATTTCGGTTATACGCGTTAATATAAAAGAGGGGAAAAAATGATAAAACTCGCGACGGAATTAGGGTTTCGCGAGTTTGGGTTCTCCGCTCTCGATGAGGCCGCTGATGGTTCGCTTTTCCTTCGGCAACGCCAAGAACAGGCCACCGACCGCCGCTACGACTGTGAACAACTGGGCTGCGACTCGCAGGCGCATCATCTTCTGTTGCATTTGCGATCGACCATGCATGAAATTGTACAAGCCGTAACTCAATGCGAAGACTGTTACACCGCAACCTATTAAAATAAATTGAATTAGTCGTTTATATAGGCGCTATGCTCTTGTGAACATTATATGTGCATATATCAACAATTTAAAAAAAAATCGATTTTCAACTTATATTTTAGAATAGTTTAAAGAATTCAACGCAAGATATTTAACCCTCTGAGTCACCAGTGATAAGTATTCTTACCCCCTACTTAATACACTTTTTTTTTAATTATTTGCCTTATTTTTCAACATACTTCAGTGCGGTTTTGTGCTTTTTCTGATTCTAAAGTACTATTCTAATGTACTTATCTCCAAGCCCCCAGGGTAATTATTGTATGATACTGTTTATTATGATTGTCCGAAACAAATTTTGTACAAAAATAACCCTGCAAGCCCATATACAGTTAAGAGAAAACGGAAGACTTCAACTTTAAATAAACAGTAAAAAAATGCGCGGTGTGTATTATTATAGGTGTATTATTATAATATAAGTAAAAATTTATCGTTTTCATTGTTACAAAGTAACTGGGGTAAAAAGTATTCAATCGCTATTCATGGATGAGCTTTATTGGAGATCAGAAGTTGGTTTATTTTGGATATTGTCCGAAGTTGTATTAGGGTTTCTACGTGATTCCCGCTAATTTTCTTTTCGTTTTCTCCTTCTTGTTTGTTATCCATCCGTCCAGTAAACTTATTTAAAATTTAAGAAAAGATTTATAGTCCACTGCTCTTATGTAGAAAAACAATCAGACGTTTTATTTGAAATAGTTGCATCACAAAGGGCATCGACAATAAATAATAAGAGAAACTTCTATTGGCCGACTTCTAGTTTGCATTACTTCAAGGTGGTCGACTTTTAAAAATTATTCAAAACGAGACTTATTATAGTGATCAACCATGTGCCCATGTATAAAAACTGATTTTTAAATGATCTCGTATGAAAAAAAATGTATGATACCGCATACAACCGTACAAAACTTTATAAAAACGTATAATACCGGATCTAAACATGGGTTTTAGGACAACTTTATACGATTTAATACGTTTTGCTACGTTTTAATATGGTTTCATACGAGTTTTTAACATTTTTATACAGTTTTCTACGATTTGCAACGATTTTATACAATTTTATACGGTTTTTTACGTTTTATAGAATTTATAAAACGTAACAAACGTAAAAACGTATAATTACGTTTTTATAAGCTTGAAAACATAATTTATTTTTTTTATTGTATATGAAATGTATTCAACTGTATAAAAGTGTACAAAACCGTATAAAAATGTAATAAATTATAAAAATCTACGGAAATATACAGATAAATACATTTTTATACCGGTTCCTATGTTTTATTACACCAACCTTTTTACAAACTTGACATGGAAGAATTTATGAATTGTAAGAAAATGTCTGAAAATGTATTAAACTATATAAAAACGTATAAAACCGTATATATATATATATCTCCAAAAACCAATAAAAAGGTAATACGTTTTCCTACGATTTCATATATATTATTTCCATATGGGATTTAGAAGTAAATTAATGTTTTTCCCATTATTCAACATACATTTAAGTATTTTAGACAATTTATAAGTATTTTGGTAAAATAATTTTACCAAATAAACATTTTACGAATAAAATGTAAAAGCTACTTATGATCGAAAACTATTTTGATACTTTCGTAAGAAAACTACAATTTTACGCGCGCAGTCAGTGTTAGTTTACAAATATATTTACAGTAATATTTCATTAGCATTACCATAAATTATTTAATATTCATTGCACAGTTAAATTACTTGGAAATCTATCACCCATGGCAAAAGTTTAATATGTTGAACTTCTGCCACGGGTCAAAAGTATGCTATATAGATTTCGGACGTTTTTTTTACAAGTGATATTACAATCACACAAAGCACAAGGCACGCAGTAAGTATATCGATCTAATATATCGCATGGTAATTTGTGTACGCCATACTGAAACCGCCATCTTGAATTTTCAAAATCTGATTTCACATTGATTATATATAAGGTTTATTATTCAAAATAATATAAATAATGCGTGACTCAGAGGGTTAACAAAATATTTACCAATGTATTGTATCTGTCATTTAAATATCCAGTTTAATTAATTCGTAAATATAATATATATATATAAATTCGCGCGTAACGCTGATCTCAATTTGAAAAAATACCTGAAAAGCCGCTTCGAAACGAGACCAACTAGAAATTCACTTCTAAAAGATATCAAGTACCAACTCAAAACCTGATTCTTCTATTCAAATTTACGGGCTTAAAACACACCTAAAATTAATGATCAGTCTACTCGAAAGTTCTTTTTTCTTATTAATATTATAGCAGCTTTAATTTTAATAATAAGATGATAGCTTTTCAAAACGGATTTTCAGGCGGTACTATTTCGCAATGAAACGAAATACCCGAGTATTTCTAAAAGCATATAAGTAAAGTTTAAAAAAGTCACGATGCAATGCAGTGATGAAAATAGAGACAAAAGTAGATAAGACTATATATTAAGAAACATTTTTACGTCGGAATTTTATATTAAATAAATAATGATACGTAATAATGAAAAATTAATAACATATCCATAATTAACCATATGTTATAACATAATTTATATACATGTTCTCTATTTTTATATATAGTAATCAAAGACAAACATAAACATATAAATTTATTTTATGTAATAATGCTTCACGCAAATATCTGTTTTTTTAGCATTTAAATAATATTTTATTCATTTAAATTTACATAAAATCCAAAACAATAATATTATTAAACCAACTCGCTTTTACGTAATTGTTATTCTCTTTCGTTTTTGCATTTATATAAAATGGAATAAAAACAAGGCATTATTACATCGCATCTCGACGTTTTTAAATGCCACTCTCTCACAAAAATAACCTCAAACATTTACGCGTTATGTACGACCTTGGCTCGCAGATACCATAATACCATGAAATATATTAAGATTACCTATGGGTACCAACGGATTTTCCTTGCTTTTCCTTTTGATTTTTTCCCATGCCGTCTCGGTACGCATAACGTTATCCATGTCCTCATGAAGTTTGACCCAGTCGAGCCCCTGGGGCTTTGGTATATCAGGCATTTTTTACTTTTAACCCCTCGGGCGAATATCTCGTGAACAACAATGATACACTTTCGATTACGGTTTCCCGCGAGATGCAATATTTCCTGGGACTGGTGTTCTTTTGCGCGGCTCCTTTCGGCGGCGGTCAGCTGACGGAAATTATCGGGCAACCGGCCCGAAAGCTCGCGAAGTCGCGAGATGCTGCGATTGGCGTTCTGTGAGCAGCGCTGCACACAGAATGGAAATGAACTTACGGCGAAAGTTAGGGCCTGTACAGGCTTGAACATCTATGATTTCCAGGTATATGACAAGGTGCGAAGTCGGAGCTGGGCACATTTTTTCTTATATGTACTGAGTTTTGTATACTCTGACAAATTTAGTAGTACTATCCGGATGATATTTCGAAAAATAGAGCATATAAAATTGATTTTAAGGCAACCTGTCCAGGGCCTGAATCCCAATTAGTCATATATCTACATACGACAATTCTGATCGTACCCTATACAGGCCTATACGTATTTACTCGTATAGGGGCAGTCGAGAAGCGCGACGCAATTAAACTGCCACGATGTAGCAGATGAAAAACATTCCGGGTTATAATACACACCACATAAGAACATGAACTGTCTAGAGCACATACTTAATTGAAGCGTAAAATAGAAGTAGCAACAATGAGAGATTAAAACGAGAACACAGGTGCAGCGACGTGTTCATTCGTATTTCACGATAGATTGCAATTTTTAATTAGCATATCGTTACAAAGTTTAGGTCTATGCTATATATGCACACACGCGTGTACACCACGAATGCAGTTTTATTATCTTTATTTCTAAAAAGCATTTCAAATTAAATTCATCAAATTTAAATTAAAAATGAAATTTGAAAATATAACAATTCTTTTACAGAACGATTAAAAATTTCATCCTGTTATTTACATTTAATAACCAAAAATTAATAATTTGTATGAATACATAGGAAAAGGTAAATAAATGAACAATTTTGTTGTATTATTTTTTTTCATTATTATTATTATTTTTGTTCGTTACTCTATTATATCTTTGAGTAACAAATATATCAGTGCATTACACTTTTTCTGGATTATGCACACAGCAGAAAATAAAACATTTACTAAAAACAAAATTTTAGATTTCAGACGTGTTTCTACCAATTTCCTTTGGAATCAATATCAAATCTTCATGTTTACATGTTTGAATAAAAATGGCGAGGACGAATAATTAACACTGTGTTACAAGATATTGGAATGAATACTGCAATGTATTAATGGTCCATTTGCCTCAATTTGCCTTCGACAACAAAACGGTGCTCGTCAAAAGGTTTGTACTTCAAGGTTTCATATTTTATAAGAAATAAATATAACCGATTCAGAAACAATTGCAATTTTTATCGCAAAATTCTTATAATATTAAGCTTACTTAAAATTCAGTACAAAATGCAAATTATACTTGAAGCTCTTTTAGCAAGTCAAATGGCAATGTGGATTTATCCACTCTGCCGAGCATCGTTTGATCATTGAAAATGTAGCTTTTTCAATTGGCTATTGTTTTATCGCGGGTCAATCGCGTTAAAACCTTAAGGCTTTTTAGAACCAATTACGTTCTAATTATAAGAAATCTAAATATTATAAATTAAAAAAAATGTTATAAACGAGAGTAACCATAAACAACTGGCATACTCAAACGCACGAACCACTCTTAAGGACAGTTTCTAATCACAGTTCAAGACAAATAGTTAAATCTAAGTCCCCGAATATTCGGCTTTTCCTCAGAATATTGTTCATTGTCTAAATTAACAGATCAACTGTAATTATTGTATCCATTGCTTCGGTTGTCGAATCGTTTGTGTGTGCCAGAAAAAGAGTTCTCTCTTCCTCGTCCTCCAGAATAACCCCAACGATCTGAAAAGAAATGGTAAAATTTAATATAATCATGAATTTTTAAACAGAAACAAAGTTTTGTATAAATTAAATACTAACTGCGTCCTCCATAATTGTTGGATCCTTTACTCGCCATCTCTGATAATTTAGGGTTGATAATTTGATTAGCTTCCCTGAGGACGTTTATGAGGTCTTTAGCCTGTCGGCTGTTTTGTGGTGTGAAAAAGGCATAGCTGGTTCCAGAACTCTGGCAACGACCAGTTCTGCCTATTCGGTGAATGTAGTCTTCAGATGATGAAGGGTAATCAAAGTTAATGACGTACTTAACATCGTCAACGTCTAAAACAAAAATTTAATTAATACAAACCCTCTAACAGCATTATTCTAAAATTATTTACTCTTCATTCATGTTTATTAGTTGACCTATTTTATATGCAGCTTATGTAACAAATGGGAAAAAAAAGAGAAAAAAAAATACTAGTGTATAAAATTTAAAAACTAAATTCAATATAAGTAGCTGCATCACGAAATAAAAATACAAACCATGAATGTTGAACTATGCATTTTATGTGATCTCTGGTATGCAAGTTCATTTTTTTGTAACCTCTGGTTCCTATATACTCCCATTGAGTAGCGATAATAGCTAAATCAAAAGATTGTTGTCTCGCAAAGGTTGAGAGCATTGGCTATGGAGTGTGTAGGAGTTATGCAAAACCAGCAGCCAACGTTCCAAGGAGATATAACCTGGCACCCAAAAAAAGAGTGCTGGAAAGTACTTTTATCTATATATCGCTTTATATATAGTGATATCACAGACTGTGAGTGAGCCATGGTATATTTAACGCTGTTCATCAATTGCTTGCTCATCGCACACTCATCATAATCTGTGCATCATGTGCCTCTGAAACAAAAGACAACCAGACTGATTAAAATAAATTATTAGATGCCCACACTTGTGTTGACCTGCAGACTCAAGATTCCGTCCGTATTTAAAATCTATTCTCAATCTATCTGCACAAGCTGTGTAAAATAACCCTGGGTCCTATAGCCCTCATACCAGATTTTAATAAAATAAATTCGAAATAAATATAATTTGTATCTAATATAAAAAAAAAAGAATCAGTAGTAAATACTGGATTTAGGAAAAAAATTATATACATATATATGTATATATATACAGATATACTGTAAACAAAACAAAATAAAATAAAAGATTCAATAAATATAAGTAAAATAAATTCTTGTGCTAAGCTTGAGAAAATTATGACAACAAATACGAATTCTCAAGTTTAAAATTTGATATGCAGTTTCTAACTTTTTGAAAAACCTTTAATAAGTTTCTCTTCCGTGTTTTTAACGTCATTTAAAAAAAAAAAAAAAAAAAAAAATTAGCGGCTAACGACGAGAACTTTCCGAGCTAAATCAACTAAAAATTAACAATTCAAAAAAAAAAAAAAAAAAAAAAAAAAAAAAAAAAAAAAAAAAAAAAAAAAAAAAAAAAAAAAAAAAAAAAAAAAAAACAAATAAAGGGAAGAATTTCAGGAAATTTTACGTACCCAATCCACGAGCAGCAACGTCAGTTGCTACTAGAATAGATCCTTTTTTGTTTCTGAATTCTGTAGAAAAATAAAAAAAATATTGTTTTAATGTTTTATAAACAAAAGTATTTTAGATGATTTTAGATAATATATTAAATATTACAAACCTCTCAGGACATAATCACGTTCTTGTTGAGACTTGTCACCGTGCATGCATACTGCAGGCCAACCGTACCGCCGGATGTTTCTTGTGATATTTTCGACTTTCTTTTTTGTCTCAACAAAAATAATGGTTTTGCCACCATCATCATTGACATTGCCGATTTCTTGAAGCAATGTTCCCAACCTGTAATCAGAAAAAAATAATAATTATAAATCATTTTTACTTAAACTTTTAAGAAAACTTTTTTCTTTTAAAATAAATCAGTTCTTCTTAGAGGTATAAAACTATAAAATCACAACCTGTCATAATTTTGTATCATCATGCTAATAAAGCAAATAAAGAAGGAGAATCTAAGAAATAATTTATTTTTAACATTACTCACTTTGTTTCTTTCTCATGCTCCTGGCAAACATCAATAATTTGAAGAATGTTGTGATTGGCAGAGAGTTGGAGTGAACCAATGTTCAACTGAGTATAGTCAACAAGGTATTCTTCTGCTAGGTTCCTGACTTCTTTTGGCCAAGTAGCGGACCACATAAGGACTTGTCTGTCTGGTCTGATCTGCTCAATGATTTTCCTGATCTGGGGTTCAAAACCCATGTCCAACATTCTGTCGGCTTCATCCAGAACCAAGTAAGTACATCTGCGCAGGTTGGTAGTTCCTCGCTCCAAGAAATCAATGAGTCGTCCAGGGGTTGCAATGACGATTTCGACACCGCGCTCGAGGTCACGGGCCTGTGCGCCCTTGGGTGCACCACCGAAGATGCAAGTGTTTCTGACGTATGAGAGAGAGCCAAAGTCAGCGGCTACTGTTTGAATCTGCTGAGCCAATTCTCGGGTGGGAGCGAGAATGAGAGCGATGGGCCCATCACCACGGTTGAGAGGTTGCTGGCTGTTAATGTGAACGATGGCTGGAAGGATGTACGCCAGCGTTTTACCAGATCCGGTCTGTGCGATACCGACCATGTTTCCACCAGACATGGCAATAGGCCAGCCCTGAGCTTGAATTGCAGTGGGTTGCGAGTAACCTTGCTTCTTAATACCTGTAATTATAAACAAGATAAAATTAGTAACATAATTTATTTTTATTAACTTGTTTTGCTCAATATAAAATGTGCTCTTAGAGAAGCCTCACCTTGCATGACGTAGTCGGGGAAGTTACCCTCCTCGAAGTACTGAATCGGGTTGGGCACTTTATCGCCCTTGAGAGTGATCTTGTGTGCATCACGGAAGTCGGTGACTTCCCTTGGGTGGCGGTTGGAGACGTTCGGGTGGGGTACGTAGAAGTCCTTCTTGAAGGGACGAAGGTCCTCGTGGTCCCAGTTCGGCTTCCTCAGAGCGCCGCCAGCGTTGTTTCCATTCTGGGGTCGTTGACCGCCCATGCGCATACCGCCGCCGCCGCCACGGCTCTGGCCGCCGAAGCGGGAACCACCGCCGCCGCCGCCGCCACCGCCGAAACGGGAACCACCGCCTCCGCCCGCACCGCCGCCGAAGCTGCGTTGCCCGCCAGCTCCACCGCCCATGCCGCGGTTTTGGCCAGCACCGCCTCCGCCTCCACTACGGTAACCACCACCACCACCGGCTGATGAGTTTCCAAAAGTCCTGGAAGGAGAAAAATTCGAATTGTTATTAACTGACTAACTACGAGCTTGGATAATGTGATTGAAAAAAAAAGTGACATTAACCCTTGAACAACAGCTACGACCGTCCGGGTATTTAAAATTTTTCGTGCCAAACCAGAGATGTTCACTAGATTCCTGATGGCATTTTTGTAAAATATTTTTTTTTTATGTAATTTTCAAATGTGTATTGTAACTGTATGATAGTTTGCTTTTGTTCGTTTCAAAATATTGTGTAATGTTGTAATGTACTTGAATGTTTGAAATGTGTGTAAGCAAAACGCTTTTATTTTCATTTCAGATAAATTTTATTAGTTAAAAAAATAATTATTATTAAAAAAGTATATATTCTATAATTCTAAAATAAAAAAATAAATAAACTTGTACAATGCAACAAATTTAGTTTGTTTTTTCATATTAATTCAATTAAAAATCGTAAATAGTTAATTATGAAAAAATGGTTAATCACAATTTTTTTGGCAAACAACAAATAATCAGTTTTAACACTCATTTATGGACCTTATTTTTACAACAAGACAATTCGTGCATTTCTTTTAAAAATCGGAACTGCCTTTCATGACTCGCTCTAAAAAAGGTAATCTCAAACGCTTCTTATACGCCTATATACATATATTCATGCTCGTAAACGAGACGCATCCGCCTTATGGAACAAAGCGGAGCGTCCATTTTCGCGCAGAAGCAGACCTCGCTACAGCTAGTCGCAATATTGATTTTTCGCATCAGATGCGCTATCGTGAACATTGAGAGTATAGGATCCAGACATTAAACGTGTGGACACCGAAGGCAAATGTTCACCTTTTGCTATACCTCCCACAAGCATTCATGCTCCATCGATGAACAAAATGGAGTCATGCCAAAATAGGAGGCCAAGCGCGTCCGAGCGCGCAAAGTGAAATCGCCCGAGCGCGGATAAAACTTTCAAAAATCGAATGCGCGAAATGACAGTTTCACGGAAAAATCAGAAAAACACTGAAACACAATTTCCACCGAGTGTCCCTGAAAGCCATCGAGATTTCACCGTTACAATAGCCTCGAGTCCGACGACGGAAAATTACCAGATCCGACAAATGGCTGCCATGCGGCGCGCGTCGCACAAAGCGCAGAACGAACCCCGAACGTATTCACCGTTATACCAAGCGTAAACTCTCGCCGAAAATATACGTAAAACCGTGATTTTTATACTCACATGATTGGAGAAATAAGCTGGTGCTTCCTGTCCCTTTGATAAAGATGTTACAAAGCTTGATGAAAGTTGTAAGGTGTGTTGAAGTATGTCAGCGGCGAGATCTCTGTAAAAATACAGAAAAGTCCGCTCGGTTAGAGATCACAGTCGCCTGCCGTGGAAAACGTAGGAAGCAGCGTGAATGCAGGATCAGGATGGCAAAATAGGAGAGTGTCGCAAGGATGTCGAGTGCGAAAATTGGAATTTTTGGAGGAGCTACTAGAAGAGACGACTCACCCGTGCCGCGACTTGGGACGGAAAGAACAGGAAGGAAAGGCGCGTTCGCCTCGAGGCCGAGCAGTGGGCGGGGACTGTAAACTGCCGGAGTCACCACCAGGCGCCACGTCGCCCAATCCTAGCTGCCGCAGTGTGATCACGTGATCGGCAATGCGCTTGGCGACAGATCGCCCCGTTTACGCTGTGTGCCTCGACGACGGCGTGGACGCTTCGATTATTTGCGAAAATTTTCGATAAAACTGCAAGATTCCAATTGACAACTGTGTTTTTAGTTTGTGCGTATTTTAGGAGGATTTTTGAACGATGAGCAAGGAGCTGTCCTTTCTTCCAGAGAAACTGACGCACAGCGCACGTGTAAAAGGGGTTGCGGAAGGCCAAGCCGCAGTTGAACTGCGCTTGCGCGCTACTAAAGATTTTCTGTTCCTTCTCTATCGTACCCAGAAGCACACAGTCGATGCATCGCGACGTAATAAAAACGTTTATTTTTCTCCACAGCTCAGCCGTACAAAAATCGGCTAACAATATTTTACCAATTTTTTTAGAATTTTCTACGTTTTGCGTCGTAGATAATTTTGCTCTCATGTCAGTCGTTTCATCGTCTTCCCAGGCGTTCGGTACGCTCGCATGACCAGCCGAGTCGTGCGTCACTTCCGGCGAGTTGGCCTCGGGAGTGAAGGAGGCGGAGCTTCGGTGACCTCTTGCCTGCCTGGATTCTGCCCCCTGCCTCCTTCGCCCCCTTGCGTCTCGTAGAGTTCCGCACAATGCACTTGCCATAGCTACATAACGCGCATGAGCAAAATTCGCTGCGTATATAGTGTGGCGACTGCGAGAACTGACGAGATGATTCTAGAATCTAGATAAATCAATACACAGGTCCCCGTGTATTATACCTATGAAAGAGCAGAGACACGTCACGATGCAGACGAATTTTGCGGCTGCATTTAAATGTCCTGCGAGTTTTTTTTTAATAAGATCTGTTGATTATAAGATATATACTTACTCTTTTTGATGTTTATATATTTTTGACATTTGAATGTACACTTTTTCAGATATAATTTTTCAACACCGCTGTGTTATGATTTCATAAAATCAATGAAAACATTGACAATTCACATTTGTTTACTAACAAACGTAAATAACGTTGTTTACTAACAAACGTAAAATGAATTCAAGATAGAAACATTGAAGAAAACTCAATTTCCTTTAAATAGGCTTTCTTTTACGGAAAAAGAAATAAAAAGCGTATTTCGAAACGTGCACTTTTTACAAAATAATTTAGGAGCGCTACGAAATGTTTCCTAAAAGATGCACGTGTATCAAAATTAGAATTGTTTAAAGTTATAAGCAAAGAAAATTAAACACTAAGTCTCCATGATTTATTGTCAATTTTTGTTTATTATTCTACAATAGTCATTGACAGTGGTCGTCACTGTCATGTTTTGAAGAGCGGGGTAATAATCAGTCATGGCATATGTAAACGATTTTTATGCCACTGTATCTCGTCCTTCAAGTCTAAAAGAAAAAGTACAATTTATTCTAGTTTTCCATGACTCAACCTATCTTTCTTTTGAGCCTTGATAAGGGGTGCAAATTAACGCGCAATGTTGTCTCATATAGAGTACTAAAAAATAAAAAATTTACTCTAACTCGTGGAAAACGATATAGGTGGATTCGTCTACCTTATTTAGCATAATTTTGCGATTAATAAAGCCATATATAATCATAATGAATTTTCGTTGCTTAAGAATACATTGGCCGTAAAGTCTCATTCAAAAATTTACAACTAATGTTTTGGTCGTAGAATTCATCAAAAGCAGAAATATTCCATAGTACTAATAGTAAACAATTATGAAAAATGGTTATTAGAACTGTGAAGAAGATTTTACATCGATTTTAGAACATTTTAATGTTCATTTTTTCACTTTTTGATGTGAATGTACTTATGTACGTCTAATTTCAGTAATATTATATTTCAGAAAAATATTCTCGAAGTGGATACTTTGAAAAATGGTAGGTACTTGTTTATCTAACGTACGTTGACGATTACACGAACTTTTAAAGCCATGACACTGTGGTATCTGCTTTTTTTTCTTTTTTAAATCTAGTTACTGAATTTTGTAAATCCCCATAAGACTAATGTTAAATTCAAATAGTAATAATTCTAATACTAATAATTCTGTAACATATTCTATAACCATTCTCGCCAAGCCACTGAAATTTTGGACAGGGCTTTCTCATATTTAATGACTATCACCTTTAAATGTAAACCATCGCATCATTTAAAAGTATTAATATTTTTTAATCGCGAAAAAGGAAATAAAATCTTGCTTTTTCTAATTTTATATAATCTATATAATACGTCTGTAAGACTTTTGTAGACTATCAAAAGTAAAAACGAAAAGCTAAATTTAAACTTAAGTTAAAAAATATAAATTTTTCAGGAAATTACAATCAATCGAAGATAGTGTCAGAACATGATTAAAAATACGACGTCATGAAATCGTTTAAAGAGACAAATTAACCATTTTGTTACGCTATCTTTTATAAACGTAAAAAGGAAAAACTTAAATTTCAGCTTTTCCTTTTTCTACGTTTACAATTTGTTTTGCCAGTTTTCGTGTGATAAATTAATTACTTGCAAAAGGGATAGTCATGGTACGAGACATGATTTTTTAACGAAATAAAGCATAGTTGTGATTAAATTGTCCACATCTCAAGAAAAAGGGCCCATTTAACCGAATTGTGAGCACTGGGTTTCATTTTTAGATAGAAGATATAAACTTACAAAGCCCCGTTAAAATGTTTCCAGGAGGATGTGCATCACACCAATTATTGTTTGAAAAAGCGGCTCTTCTAAACATTTTCTTAAAATGAGATTATAAATGTCATGAACTCTATTAGTGCAGTTTTCTTCATATTTTCGCAGTTAAAAAGCTATCCCAAAATTAGTAAAATTCATGATCCGAAAACGGTACACTCTCCTATACTACATGGATTCATTAGAAAATTAGAATTTCTTTAGTAACAAATTCAATGATCACGCATAAATAAAAAAAAATCTTAGTACCTACTTACCTTTAATTCTGCTTTAATTATTACAACCTTGTATGTAAGGCTTAAAAATAACGATTCGTAAATAAAATTGAAAAATTCATAATTTAAATAAAAAATTCATAATTTAAGTAATTTATTTCAAATAAAACTTCTAAATAAATCAAAGAATTGAAAGTAAAATTACATTATATAGATATAATATTATATATAAATAGTTGGAATTATGAGAGGAAAGGGTTAATAAAAGATACACAGTTTATTTAAATTGCAATGTATTGATTATTTTATTTTCTATTCATAATACTGTATAACATACAAGAAATGCACTTTAGTGAAACCTACAGAAGAAGAGAATCTGAATGCCGAACAGTGTCTCATGTTCATATCGTTTGTTGCCGAACCTTATATTTTTTTTTCTTCCTGCGGTCTTTTTAACATTAAATTTTCCTTTAATTTTTTTTTCATACAATTAAAAATTACAATTTATAATAATTGAGTTTTGCCTCCGCTCGCTTCCATCTATTATCCCCCCAAAACATAAGCTCACTTTTGTTTTCCTCTTTCCTACACTTCTTTTACATTGTTTAAAAAAAAAGGTTCCTTATACACGTTACGAAAACAAAAAGTATGATGATGTGTAGGTCAATCGCGTTGACGAGCAACTATACTCAAACTTTCGGGCATGAAGAAGTTTTTTTTATTTGGGTACTACAATTAATTTCTTTCGAACTTAGTTTCAGGTTACTTTGTTTCATTCTTAGCCCCCTTTATTTCTACCTCTCCCCTATAAAGTTTTAAACATATTCGATGAAGTACAGTCGTGTGTTCGCATCGTACGTGCGACTTTTACATTTTTTATTATTTTTCTCTTACTCCATTCTAGCGAATGTCATGGTCAAAAAATAAATACTTTTCCGTTTTTTACTTCAACTCTTTCTTCATCTTCGTTTTAAAAAGTAAATACGCGTCAAAGGGGAGCAATAAATTATTTTCTTTCTCTCTCTTTAAATTCTTACTACGCATTCTTAGCACTTTCTCCATCACTTTTCGTTATTTTACGTTTTTGCTCGCATTTTTTCTCTATTTATTAAACTAGTATCAAATATAAAAACATATATTATGGGCCCGTCAAGTCTGCTCGATTTACACGATATAATACCTCTTTTCTCTCTCTTCTTTAATTCTCGTTTACATATATTCGTAATATCACGCTCTCTTTTTTTTTCAACAACAGTTTGATTGTATTGAGCAAAGCAACAGCTGCTCAAGAAAAATTATAACAAAGGCCTCTCTCTTTAGAAAAAACGCCCTAATCTCGACCCCCTACCCCATTTTATTTTATTCTTTATTTAAGTGTATTGTTTTCGCGTCTATTTGTTTGAATACCCGCTTAAAGGTCCTTCGCTCATTATCGAAATATAACGACCATCGTTGCTGTATTTTCAAGCTTATAGATACGAATCGCGGCAGTTTTGGAAAAGAAAACTGAAAATTTTTTTCTAACAGAACAACGCAAATAAGAGAAAATGAGATAGAGGTTCGGTTTAATTCAGCGAACAGGTACATCATTATATAATATATGAGCAAGGGGAAAAATCATATACCATTTAAGGTCGCTGCGAGGCTCGAGTGGATATCCATTAGAAGAATATAAATTTTGACTAGAATCTGGCGTGTCGTCCTCCATCTTACTCAAAAATAAAAATAGGCGACTTCGTGTAAAGAATCTTTTCCGCTGCGTTTATTCTTATTTAAACACGCGTCCACTATTATAGTCTAGCGAAGGATACACAGATTTCTGTATGTATTCCGGCGGACGAATATTCTTTATCCATTTTATGCTTTAAAAATATGAAGAAAACATATGTATATGAGTATGAAAAAAACTGGAAAAGATTACTATTTCAAATAGAAATATAAAAAAGAAAAATACTTTGTCTTCGTCAATCTTCCGCAAGATAAAGTCGTTTAAAAAAAAATTATTACTTATGTTTTTTTTCTTCTTCAAGTTTATAATGTATTTTAATGGTTCGACAGAATTAGAGTATCAGCCTTAAGCATTATGGAAATAGAGAAGAACAAATAGAAAAAACAATGAGATTAATACACGTTTGCATTGCAGCGGGGCTTAGATTTTATCTAAGACAGGATAGAAAACATAGCGTAACAGTTTTTCAACTATGCGCAGTTGTTGAATATATTAAGTCGAATGTAAATTATAGTAGCTAGTTAACAACGGTGAACAAATAGTATCGCGATTTATACTTATTTAAACTAGAAAGAATAAAGCTGCTCGTTTCAAACGTTGAGAACAATAGTTTTTTTTTTCTAACGTATAACATACACTGTAACCGAGTTTTTGTAAATTTCTTCAAAATGTATTTTCAACTTGTAGTTGCCAAAACTAAAAGGTTTTTTTGTAAAGCTAATGACACGAATAAAAAATTTTTTGTTGTTATTCAACAACGAAATTATTTCTTATTGCTTGCCAAATATTTAGTCATGGTAAAATATAAAACAAAAACTGTTTGAGCCTAAGTAACATAGCGCAAAACGTTTTGAGAAACTGAAGTTAATATACAAATATATTATAGTCAAGACGAGAAACAATTTTCAATGCCACAAAAATACTTTAGTTACTTAACCAAAACATTTACTTTGGCATCACAGAATTTTGCTCCACAGATAAAGTCTTTCATTTTGCAGAAAATTCTCGGTCAGTGCAGAGCCTAATGTGTATGCGTGTACGTGTGTATATTTGCTATACTTTTGATGTTAACAATTTCTGATTATATGTACCGCGTGTATATGTGTCTGCACAATGTTCGTCATCCGTACGAGAAAGGTAGGAGTTTGAACAGTACCAAATTACATGCCGTTCGTTACTTTTATTAGTATTTTTTGATTAATTTGTTAACCGTTCCCTACACGTGAAAAGAATTAGAGCGAACTGAAGCATTTATTAAAAAGAAAGTACCAAGTCTCGCCTCAATTTGGAAAAAAAACAAAAAGATATGTTCTTACACATTTTCCGCGCAATTTAATGACATTTCGGTGGGGCACAATATTAGAGTCCGTTAAAAAATAAGTATACAATATTTAAGTATATATATTTTCTAAAAATAATTTGAAAGACAGAAAAGTTCAAAGTAAACGCGCTTAAGCCCCAGCTTCATATCGTACTAGCCAAAAGACGCACGCCACAGAGGCGCTCGTTTTTTTTTTCTCGTAACCATCAACCCGTCGCGGACGGCTTCGGCCAATTCGGTTAGTACATCCCGCTCTTTATGTTTGTATTATAAAATATAATAAATACGATGTATAAATCTTAGGTTTTGTCGTATTTTTTTTAACGTACATACAGTTATGCGAACGTGTGTATTTTATCCGCGCTAAACGCCTTACTTTACACAAATTGGCGAGAGATTCAGTCTTCCTTAGTGATTTTTTGTAATGACTTTAGAATTCACATTGATCAGGTTTAGTTTTGTTTTATGCCCTTCTGTCGACCGTCGAATGAGGACTATATAACTTTAATTACAGTAAAGTTCGCGGCTTTTATTTTCCGTTCAACTCTTTGCAATAGAACGTTTATTCGCGTACGCGATTTATCACAGCGCTCAGCATGTTTATCCCGTTATTAGACACCTTTTGTTCTAGTTTTGTTTTATATATCTAAAAAAAAAGGAAAATCAATAACAATAATAAGGAAGTTACACGCAACACGATTATACTCTCTTCCGTTATACAGCTTGGTCGTCATCTCGTCTTCTTAACTCCGGCGGCGTGTTTCTTGTTAAAATTTTTTTTAAATGTATATATTTATCGTAATATCACCGGCGCATGTGTACTTTCGAACGTCAAACTTATACACTTTTTTCTATATGTACCTTACAGACGATTTTGAATTTGACGTTAAATAACCAGTCCGTGTTTTAATTTGTGCGCGACACAATATGAGAAACTCGAGTATTATTCCTCGCGCTTTCGACTGTGTATTCATTTTTTCAAGTACGGTAGGATTACATCGTGAATCGAGGTATGAAGTTTTTAACAATAAGCGAAAGCACGCCTATCTTTCTCATCAGTTAGCGACACATTTGGAACAACGTTCTAAAAAAAAAAAAAGAAAAAAAAAATTTGTCTGAAAAGTATGTGTGTACATGAGGTAAATGTGGTGATTCACTAAGTTTCAAAAATGACTTTTATTTTCAACATGTTCTACATGGTCTTTATGAAAGCAATTAAATAGTGCTATAGCGACGGGAACAATTTGGTTGTTTTTTTTTTCAAATTATGAGTTTCGGCTAGAAGTTGCAGTCAGTGTTCTTAAAAAGCGATTTTTCTTTAATGTGATAAGTTAAAAAATCACTTTTTTTTCTTACCGAAAAATTTCAAATCTACTGAAACCCTGCCAGTGTCCAATATTCAATGTTCAAGGGAACGAGGAAAATTAAATTTATACTAAAGTAATGCTTCACAATACATTTATAAACACAAACACTTTTACTACTTTTCACGAATAATCGAACCAAACAAGTTTTTTAAAACATAAATTCTTTAAAATTTAATAATAATTTAAAAAAATATATTTAAAGCTATTAATTCGTGAAAATTAGCTTCCACATTCCCTCAATCCTACGAGTACAGTATTATAATATTATAATATAAAAAATTGAAAAATGAAAATGAATATAGAAAACAAGAATCGATACCAGTCGAATTACGGGACAGAAGATACGAGTCCCCTTTTGTGAAGGATAAGAAAAGAAGTTAATTCGGACGAGAGAAAAACTAAGGTATCACATAAACGTTATACAATTGCCGGGCTCTCGACGCGCCGATACTTATCATAAATATACACGAGATGATTTTACACGAATATACAGCGGAGGACCTCGCGCCACTATATAGCCTCGTCGTCGGGATATTACCACGCTCCAGTGTTTTATCACAATTATTTTCGATTAAATTATTGTGTTTTCACACTTGGCGATAAATATCTCGGTTGTTTCTACGATACATATATAAATTGTCGCTAAATTATACCTCGGTCAAAGAGAGAGGAACGAGATAGGCGCGAAAGATTTCTCTTTCCATCATTCCTTTTTTTTCTCACATCTTCGAAAATTCATTCACATTGGACCTATATAAATCGTGTATTTCGTAGAGCGAATTCGATTGGCCTTTTACATTTTGTTACATGGTTTTTTGTTTTGCTCATTTCGCCTCGCGCATTCGTCAAAGCATATTATAGCACACGATATATCAATCTTTGAGAGACAAGTATAACACATGATATGACGCCTTAATGTGTTTGTGTTTTTCTTTTGTAATTTTCTGAAAGACGCTTTTTTACACAGCTTGCGCTTTTTTTGCTATTTACCTTTAAATTTCATCATTTTTTTTATTCTTTTGTTTCAATGAAACCGACAAGACGCGACATTCTCACCCTACGCTTATGAACGAACGCGATGCACGATAGAAACAGCGGGCTATGTTTTATTTCTTCTCCTTCGTTTGTTTATTTTTCTTTAAACTTTTTAATAACGCTACATCATACATATCACAGAACTACGCGCGCACCCGCCCATCGCGACATTTCACCCGACGACGCTTGTTCTGCGCTCCCGCTCTCTTCTCGCTCTCTCTCTTATATAGGCGCGGAGAGAAGACGCTGTACTCGCAACAACCGCTCTGTTCGATTATCTCGGCAACATTATCCCTTACCTCCTCTGACAAAGGAGGAAAAGCCGTGCTTTTGGCTGCGCTTGGACAACATTTTATCGGTATTTCAAAACACTTGAGCAGAGTCCGAGAGAAGCGCGATAACGGAATTATAAAAAAACGCAGCGCCTCAACTTCTCTTCACCGTTTCCCCCTAGATAGGAACTCTCGATGCTAACAATTATCACACTACATTCGCCATTCCAAGGAAACGATAACACCGTCGCAGGGGGAGGAACCGAAGTCTCCTGTCGTTCGTAGTAGTTCCATGCGCGCTATGCGTCGAAAGGGCCGCGCGAGTCGCCGTCGGCGAAATTCGTAAATTCCGATAAGGGGTGCACGCAAATGTGCGAAAGCCTCCAGTTCGTTTCTTTGTTAGTTTGTCTTATTTTTCTTACTAGCCCCTTTTCTCAAGCTTCGTCGAGCGTTTGAAGAAAAGAAAAATATACTTTATATTCATGTATACATCTCGAGAGAGGATCCGTCGCCGATCGACTCTGCACGCGCGTCTGAGCGCATGCGCGTACGATACGCGCCGCTTGTATTATTTTCATTTTTATACGTCGCATGTGCGTTATCCAGTTCGCAAAAAGGAAGAAAGGACAGCGAAATACAGATCGGTTTGCGTGACCCGATGCTCAATCGCGAATAAAGGAGACGGAGACGTGTGTGTGTACGTCGATCACCGAATAACATTATTTATACTGCGGTTTGTATGTATATATTTCTGTATAAAAAATGAACGAGAAAACTGGAGGCTCGCGGAAAAGCACTGAAGGAGCTGCTACGGATCGTCGTCGCTGTTTTGTGATTTCTCTCTAAATCCCGTTTCTTCACCCTTTTTACTTGTTCCTTTAAACTATATAGCCCCGAATTCACCTTTTCTTATATATGTTATTAACCCTCCTTTGCTCTCAGCTCGCAATTAGTTTCGCTGGGCGCAGCGTTTTCGAGCGCTCTGCCAACGCAACAATAAGCGCGGAGCGAACGCGCGTTCTTTTAAAAAGTAAGAAAAAAAAATATTACGAGGGGAAAAAGTCGTTTAAATAACGCAGGGGGGGTATACTCGATAATGTGTACATAACGACGAGAGGAAGAATTGAGACGCAATAGGACGATTTACGGTTGGCCTATATATTGGTACATCGTTGACTTCGTTATTCACGCAATTAATTAATAAACAACTTTTTCGGACGAGACGTACGAGAAATACGGACGATAATAGGGACGAGGTGTATTCAATATAGCAACAATATTAAAAAAAAAAATAGAAAAAAGAAACAAAAAAACCGTCGCCTATACATACGAAGATTAAAGAAACACAGGTACACTTTTGCAGTTTTGTTTTATACTTGAAAGTTGCGTCGTCTTTCGCATTGCGGACATACGCAACAATAATTAAACACGAAACCACGAAATATATTCCGATTCGATGGTGTTTATTTTGCTTTATTATCGTCCCGCTGACATGTACGTTACGCAAATATTTTACTCTTGGAACGCTATCGCAGAATTACTTGTCGCAAAAGTAGCAAGTACGTCGGGCTGTTTTTATTACGTTACTAACTTTTACGATATTACTTTTTGCGTTTTATATGGTAATTTACTTTATTGTTTCGATTGTAGAAAAAGATTTTATTCTGTAATTCTTAAGTACGTTTCCAATTTTGGAAAATTGACGGTCAACAAATATAATTAATACTTTAGTATAAAGTATTTTTTATAAGCAATGACCAATTTTGTGATGCTCATGTAATGAGCAGTCATCAACCGCTGCTACTGCGACTAGCAATTGGAATAACAATTCGCGTTCTATCATGCTGTAAACGAGACTATATCACCGTCTTTTCGTCCTTTTCTAATTTTGCTTTTAACCGGTTAAAAAAAAATCTCAAACAATAACGCTTCGTCCACTATTTAGTATTTCTTTATCTCCTTCTCCTCTTTTAAAACCACGCTTTTTATAAATACCGTCGTTCGTTGGACTAACAATCGATTACTTGCAATACAAAAATAAGATACTGAGAGCTTCGCTCCATTGAATGCACAGCCATATGAGACTACGCGATCGATTTGCTTCCGTCTTCCCTTTACTCTTCGTCGAATGCCTATCCTCCTTAAGCGCCTCTTTTTCATTTCGTTTAAGGTTATCCACTTGTTTAAATATAAATTACTCCTGTTTGATTCGACCATCGCGCAAGAAAAATCTACCTTTTTCGACTACTCGCTCGGGACGTCCGTCTATTACATTATTTACTTTATTTATATTTTACCCTCGACGTCGGAGCAGCACTGGAAGATCGAGAGATTCCCTCAGCTTCTCTTATTTAAATTTCTTTGTTGCATAGCAATCTTTCATTTTTTAACTAACCGTTTAAACGCCTCTTATTTTGCGCAGCATTTTACTTTAGTTACACTTGTCATTTGCATATTACGTAAAGTAGAAGATCGAATCCCGCTCGAATACGTTAAATCTTTTTAAACGTTCGCATTATTTATCTTTTATATGTAGTAACTTCTTATTACTTTGTTTTTCTCGTCGGAAGAAAAGCTGCTTCTTTTCCGTTTGCGTGTACGTTAAAAAATATGGACGCTCTTTACACTTCAACAGTAATTAAACGCTAGAATCTAACGTGTTTTATTCACTTATTTATCGAGCTTGGTTGGCATTATTTAACTTTCCTAAATTCGACTTTTACCGTTTCTTTGAGCATTTTAAATAAAAAACTGAGCTCTTCGTGCGCTATTCCGTTACACATCTCGTTTCATCGGTAAATATAAAGAGCGTCATCTATTTTCTTCTGTTATACACGTGACAGATTATAAATAAATTATAAATTATTAATCCTATAACCCACGCCCCCCTTCTATATGTTTCGTGCATTTCAGAAAAGCATACAGGTAGTATACACAGTTTTTATCGCAAGAGGATTACGCTATCAATTACCACAGAGATGACCAAAAATTGTGAGCTACACTTTTGTGGTCATGATCAATATTTAATATTAATATTATAATATGTATATATATGCATATCGATATACCATCGCTAATTAGCTAAATCCCTACGTTCAAACTCGACTGGAATGTGCCTTGCGAGAAACGAATTTATTGTTCGAATCAAAATACGAGCACGTTTCATATTCATCGATCTTTCGTTTAAGTGACGATTAAAATCAATATTTCTTACTTTGCTTTAAAAATTCATAAACTTTTTTCCACTTGGGTTTACCTTTACCTTCTTGCGTTTAATACAGAATAATTTTCAGTCGCGTTTGAAGACGACAAAAAACTTGAGCACCATTCCAGAAAAGTACGATAGTAAAGAAAAAAAAAATAAAAAGAAATAAAGAACACGAGAACAAGTATTAAGAATACAAATTAATAATAAAGATATCTATCAACGTCGCAAATTTTTTTGTTTCGTTATTTTAATCCATTTAATGTTGAGTTATTATCGAGATTTTAACCGGGGTTCGGAAAAAACGATTCTCAAAAACAAAAAATTAATAACGCATATGTTACCTCTCCTAAGCTATATTTCGAACCCACCTTCTCGTGAAAAAAAAAAATGTAATCTTGCCTCCTTTCATTACAATCTTCTTGCTTAAGCAGCGCATCACTGCTGCACCGGAGTAGGCGGATACGGATAACCGTAGGGCGGCACAGCCTGGAACTGACCGTAGCTCATGGCCGATTGGTAGGCACACGGGTTGGCTGTCGCAGGTGGTGGTCGATTCGTCTGGAAGAACTTGTTGTTCACCAGGCTCTGGATGCTGGAGTCGGTGGTATGAGCGCTCGACGGCATCATGAACGCCTGAGGAATCGAGTACATGCTCTGCTGCTGCTGCTGCTGCTGTTGTTGTTGCTGCTGTTGTTGCTGCTGCTGTTGTTGCTGCTGCTGCTGCTGCCTGTTCTGCTGTCCCGCATACATGTTCTGGCGGTTGGTTCTGCCGTAGTTATTGGTGTAGCCCTGGTAACGTTGCTGGGTGCCATTGCTCTGGCTGTAAGCGTTCTGGATGACGGAGCTGCCGATCGATTGGTAGGCGGTAGCCGGATTCTGGTAAATGCTGGATTGCCGGTGCTGGACCTGAGTCGTTTGCTGCTGTGTCACTTGGTGCTGCGTCGGTGACTGGTGTCCAACCTGCGGCGGACTGTGAAGGCCGTTCGGTGAAGTAGATTGTTGGGGTTGCTGCTGTTGCTGCTGATGTTGCTGCTGCTGCTGTTGGTGGTAGTTGTTCTGGTAGCCATTTTGACGATTCTGGTAGCCATTCTGTTGACGCATCATTGGGCGACCATTGCCCATACCCTGAGAAAGCTTCGGGTTTTGGTGATTGTTGTACTGATTCTGCCATGTATTTTGGTTCGGGCTGCTGCGGTAGTTCCTCGGGCTGCCATTGCCAATCTGGTTGTCCTTGTTGTTAGCATTACCACGACTGTGATTCCAACGTTGTCGGCCCTTGCCGAACTGGTTCCTCTGGTTGCTAGCCATTTCAGCTAACTGAGGGTTGATGGGCTGTCCAGCTTCTTCGAGAACGGCGATCAATTCTTTGGCTTGACGCGCATTGTTAGGCGTGAAGTAGGCATAAGCTGTTCCTGCGCTCTGGCAACGACCTGTCCTGCCGATCCTGTGTATGTAATCCTCACTGCTATTGGGGTAGTCAAAGTTAACCACGTATTTAACATCCTCAACGTCCAAACCTCTAGCTGCTACGTCCGTAGCTACCAAGATCGCAGTTTTTCCGTTCCTGAATTCAGAGAGAACAAAGTCTCGCTCTGGTTGCGATTTGTCACCGTGTATGGCAATCGCGGGCCAGCCGTTGCGTTTAATGGCCTTAGTGATGTCATCAACCTTCTTTTTAGTTTCAACGAAAATAATGGTCTTGTTACCTCGCTCACAGCCAATTTCCCTAAGCAAGCCTGAGAGTTTGTTTTCTTTCTCATGTTCTTGGCAGATTTCAACAATTTGTCGGATATTGTGATTAGCAGCAAGAGTCAGCGAACCAATGTTGATTTGGATATAGTCAGTCAGGAAATCTTCAGCTAATGCCTGCACCTCCTTGGGCCATGTAGCAGACCACATAAGAACTTGCCTGTCTGGTCTGATTTGCTCAATGATTTTGCGAATTTGGGGCTCAAAGCCCATGTCCAGCATACGGTCGGCTTCGTCTAAAACTAGGTAAGTGCAACGACGCAGATTCGTTGTGCCTCGTTCAAGGAAATCGATCAGACGGCCGGGTGTGGCGATGCAAATTTCAACACCGCGCTCAAGATCACGAGCCTGGGGTCCCTTAGGCGAGCCACCGAAGATGCAGGTATTACGGATGCAGGACGACGATCCGAAATCCCGTGCAACGCTTTGGATTTGCTGTGCTAACTCGCGAGTTGGCGCGAGTACAAGGACGATGGGTCCGTCACCTCGTGCTAAACGCGGCTGATTATTGATGTGAACTGTGGCAGGCAGAATGTACTGAAAAGAAAAAAAAAATTTTTATGTTAGTTTCATGATGATTTCAAAGATTGAAATATTTTTAGGTCTATTTATCTTTAAAAATTAATTATTCTTAGTAAAGATCAAGTTGATTTCTCACAGCTGTAATCAAAGACAGTTGTAAGAAGTAGAGCTATTAATGATATACTTACAGCTAATGTTTTTCCAGATCCAGTCTGAGCAATGCCAACCATGTCACGGCCACTAAGAGCAATTGGCCACCCTTGAGCTTGAATAGCAGTAGGTTCCAGAAAACCCTGCTTCCTGATTTCCTCCATTACATAATCAGGGAAATTGCTTTCCTCGAACGCCTGAATTGGAAAGGGGGTGTTGTTGCCCTTGACTGTTATTTCTTTTCCTGAATAGTACTTGCCGACTTCATCGGGTGTACGATTCAGGATGTTAACGTGGGGCACGTATAAATTTTTGGTGATCATTGGTAGAGCCATTATGTCCCAGTTAGGTTTCTTCAAAAGGTCACCTGGAGATTTCTTCTGGTTCTGTTTCTTGTTTACTCTGAACTGGGTTTGTGGCTGTTGTTGGCTGTTCCAATACGTACCACCACCTCCTTTCCTGTTGCCAAACTCTCTGTTCCCCCTGGGTCTAAAACTAAATCATATACTTAATTCTTTTTTGTTAATTTTTTTCTGTAATAATTCAATGAAAATGTATATGATTTAATAGAGACAAAGATAATTATTATTTTATAATTATATCATTTTTTTTTTCTTTTTTTTTAATATTTGTTACACATTTTACTGTTTATATCTGCATTAACGTTCTAAACTCATATTTTTTAAACTAGCTGAAACTTTCTTTTGTTAGGTAAACTATGGATTATATAACTAAAAAACTCACAAGCTTTAAATCTTAAATTAATAAAATTGAAAATTATTTTGAGATTAATCACTGACTTACCAAAAAATTGATATAATAGATCATAAGATTTATATTCACATACATGATAACCTAATTTTATTAAATAAAAAAATATCGCAATTAAATTCAAATTAAACTCATCCATTGACATTTGAATATACAATAATTGTACTTCATCTAATCTTATCTAAATATGCTCTTGTAATAGTTACTCATTGACGAAAAATCCAAATATTATAACAAAAACTAAAATTTCGTAACCCTTCTTTTTGATATATTTATAGAAAGTGAAAGCAATATCTCAGTCTCTGTCCTTGTTACCAATGAAATGAGACAGGCATACTCAGCTTTCAACTGTGGATCTACCTAGTTTTCTAGCTTTCTTGCATCATTTTATCTGTCCAAAGTTCAAAATAACTCTTACTATTGATTTTTCTATTCTTACTTAACACTGTCATCGTTACCCATAAAGAACGTTATTATTAATAAACAAGAAAAAGAAAACACTGAAAATCAATGTAACGTTGGAAAAAAGCCGAAAGGTGAAACCGAGAAAATATGTTATATACTTAATATCCGTGCACGGCCAGAGAAAAGCTATACTGTGCCGCGAGACAATGGCCGAGTCGCAATAATCACGCAGACGATTCCATTTAGCGAGAAAAAGCCACCTACCTACCTACCTACCTACGTGTCAGTGGAAAATTAGTGCAAGTGCGCTCTCTCAGCGACCGCGACAAAATGGCCGTGCGAGAGCGCGCGCGCCTGTACTTATAACGCGTGATACACGAGATATGTGCAAGTATACGCGGCGAGCATCGTATTATGTGAAGTATACATCTCGCGCGTAACACGCATCGAGGTACGCGCAAGATGAAAGTCTACGGGAGGCAAAGAAGGAGAAGTGGGAATGCCCGCACACGCCGTACGCCATGTTATCGATTTCGTGTCCGTGCGCACGGGCGTGTTGTAAGGGCAGTGGAGAGAGACGGGCTGAAAATTGCGCGTCGACGGGGCGGGCGGCGGCGGGGGTTGCCTTGCCAAAAGGTGTATATGATAGCCGTGTAAGTTGGAAAATGACGAGCGGCATACTCACGAAGTTTGATTGGCGTAACTGTTGCTGTACATTTCGCACGACTGAACGCGTGTGTGAAGTCCTCCTTGTGGCGCGAGTTTTCTTTTGCAAAAAACAGACGTTCCACTTTCTCTTCCTCTCTACTCGAACGGTACACCTATGACTCCCTCGCGGCGGCCTCGGCCTGCCTCTCTCTATCGCTCTCCTAGTCGTGCGCTGCGCTCAATCAAACCTGCGAAACAGAGTCGAGTTTTTCTCGCTTTAGAATATGTCGACGCGCCGCGAGACCCACTTCCCCGGAACCGGCGCCCTTAGCTGCGGCTGAAGAACGCGTCCTCGGAAAAGTTGGAATCGCGGGGACAGGGAAAAATCAGGCAATTCTTACCCAGAGACCCGGTGAACAGAGCGCTAATGGCTGACAGGCGCTCGGGAAGACGGAAGCGAGCGGCTGGCAGAGATTTCCGCCCGCTCGGTGCTGCAGCGATGGCGAACTGGTCGGGCGCGCTGCCGTCGCGGTCGTATCCCCCCCTCTCTTTTTCTCGCGCGGCGTTCTCGCAGCTGCCCCTCGCATATGCGGTATATATGTATACATATATATGTATATCTCACATAGGTAGGTATACCTACGCCGCGCCCGGGGAGTCTGCTCACGTGACTCGCTAACCGACCAATCGCCGAGGCCCAGCGCTCACCCGACGTCGCCGACGTCACCATCCGCGCAGACGCGCGCGAGCTTACGAATCCTATGCGGCGGCGCAATCGATACTCGCTCCTCTCCAAGCCACTCTGTCCTGGGTATATAATACCTACATCTATACGAGATGAAGCTTTTTGTGTGAGAGAAAGAGAGCCCTTTTAACGCTTTTCGATATATATGTATATATGCGCGCGCCTGTGTACGGGCATGTGAATGCTTTGAACTCGTCGAGTGTTTTTTTGCTCCTACTCTTTTTTCGAGGGGTAGCGAGAGAGTTGTAGTATTCTTTTTGTTAGTGCTGCTGCTGCTGCGCGGCGATTTATTTTTCGGTGGGGTTGGGCGTAAAGTGGGAGAGAGTACACGCACGGGGGCTGGGAAATATTGCTTTTTGGTCTTGACAGGAGTCGGGAGCGTCCGCCGATGCATGCGGCCTCGAACTTTTTAAATCGGAAATTGGATGCGTCCTGACGGCCTTTGATTGAATAAAAGGGTTCCATGGGAAAAAAGGGTATAGGCGGGGATCGGGATTTCAGTTCAGTTGATGGATTTGGTTTAGCTTTTAAGGAATAGAAACAAAATGTATCTTATTTATGAATTTACTTAAAAAAGAAAAGGAAATGAAAATCAATTTATTGCTTTTAATTAAAAAATTTAATAATTATAATTTTTACTTCGTAGTATTGAAAAAGAGCTTTTCTTTTTTCTATTTCAACGTGTATGTATATTTTTATACCATGGAAAACTGTTCTAAAATATTGGGATTCATATAGGACAGGTGTAGTAATAAAAAGAAGTTATTCACATTATATAATGTAGCTAACAAATTTATTTTTTGCACTTTCATATCTTAAATACTGTACAATTATTTTCCAAACCTAAGCGTAGGAATGAATATGAATTTTACATTGAAACACAAATACGCTTCATCTTTATTCCCTGCTATACAATTGTGCTAAAAGTGTTATTGGTTTAGTCAGTTATTTACCGTTATAATATGTTGACTCTTTAAAATAAAAAAGAAACATTACAGACATGCGTACGAATGTTAAATGATTGTTCGTTCTTTTAGCATAATTAACGCTAAATAAGTCTTAAATTAGTTATGAAGTTTCTCACTTTCGTTTGACATTGATCTTTTATTATTATTTTTTTTTATACGCGTAGCAATTTGCTCTTTATGAATTGCAGATGTAACGATACCTCGTTACTTCGAAAACTTTTGTTCCAAAAACCTTTGGAAGTCAATACAACATTGCATTATTCATTCATTCTTCGGACGTCACGTAATAGCGGAACATGAGTTGTAGCTTATTAGTGTTTATTGCGACCAAATGGACTACGACTTCGACTTTTGCTGTAACTTCGCGAGTAGCTACGACTGTAGCTTCGACGGGCCTTGCCGTTACGTTCTCTGCTTACGCTTCGGCTACGACTTCTGGATAAGCTTCGTTCCTTCTCACGTCGAGCAATTTTTGATCGCCATCTGTTTCTGCCGCCTAGAAAGATTGAAAAAACGTTATAAGTTGAATGCTAACCAGATTTTATTTAATTTTGAAATTGAGACAAAAATGAATCAAGTTACTGATATAGCACTAGAGGGAGAATTATTCAAAAAATTAGTTATTGATAATGACATAGACAAAACATATGTTCAGGCTAAAAGGAATACAATTATTTAAAAGAATATCATTATACATAAAAACATTTGAATTAAAGAGCTCAAGTACTTATTGACGGTGGTAAAAGTTGACAAAAAATTCTTTAATAGAGTAAATAAAAGTAGTAAAGAAAAAAACCATTACCTCTGTGTCGTCCGTAACCGCCACCCCTATCAGCCAGTTCGAGGAGCTTGGGATTGATGACTTGATTAGCCTCCTTGAGCACCTGCACGAGATCGTTAGCTTTGTTCGCGTTGCTCGGCGTGAAGAACGTGTAGGCCGTGCCGGTCTTCTGTCTGCGTCCCGTACGTCCTATCCGGTGCACGTAATCTTCCGAGCACGATGGATAATCGAAATTGATGACGAACTTGACATCTTCAACGTCTGAAACGAACAAGGAATCATATTACAGACCTCGTTTTGGCATTAATTAGTTTGTTTTTT
>JAPYZP010000774.1:0-39722 GCA_030522985.1 Torymus sinensis | reverse complement strand
AGAACCAGAAAAACCTTGGATCAGAAATGTAGCACAAAATTTTTTTTTTGAGTTGGTGGTCGCTCTAACTGAATGTTATTTGTAGATTTCCTCATATATTAATAATGTGCACTTGAAACTTGATAAGCGCGATTTCAATGTATAGGGAACGTTGCTAATTCCCGTTCTACAATAACGATAAACAATGAACGATATAAAATTTCATTTGATCCATGATTTTATTCAAATTAATTACAAATTCTTATTAAAATGATCGTATTTCACTGATTTATTTTAATACATATATATTAAAATATGCGTATGTATATTCAATCTTGTTAATTGGATCTTACATATTAGTTCATTTGAATTATATACAAAAATGAGAAACTGGATATTTGGTATGTTACGTTGAAGAAAAAAACCATGGAGATATTTATTGAATTGACTACATTACATTTCTGTAAAATATCTGAAAAGATTCCTTTTTTTTCCTCTCTGCATCAGCATTTTGCAGATAAAAAAAAATCGGAAAAGGCATTTAAACTAAAATGTTAAGAAATTTTATACACATCAAGACGATCTAAGTTTCGGGAAAACTCATGACAGGATCTCTTTCATATTTTTATCGGGCTGTGTATAGTCTCTAATTTCACATATCATCTGTATATATATTATACACTGTTAAAAATTTCTGATAGAAACTTCAACAACATGTAAGTGAAGTTTTTTCCAATTAAGTAATTGAAAAATTCAACCATACCTCAACTTAAAATTGATTAATTGTTATTGAAAATTCAAGCACTTTACTTGAATTTTTAATTGTTAAAATTGAGAATGTAAAAAATTTCATGTTTTTTCAATTACATGTGGTTAAGTAAACTTAGAAAAACGATGCGAATGCAAAATTCAATAAAATGTTATTGAATATATTTTCAATAACCTGTAACTGAATTTTCCATTACTTTTTGTTGTTGATTTTCAAGCAATTTTTAACAGTATAGCTACACAATTACGATATAAAACTGGTTAAAATAATCAATGATATTTTCCTAATAAACTGTCCCCATTTGCTTCTTCAGCAAAAAATTCGATATTTCTAAACAGAAAAACGTCTCCTTGCCATTCTAATTGTTCACAAAGCAATAATCACCGACGCTGTAGTCGCAAACGCGAGAAGAATAATTCGTAGCAATAAACGCGACACACAATCACCTCTCATCCCCATATAATCAGAAAAGAGAAACCGCTCGTTCATACTCGGCCCTTTATTTCCATTCAAGCCGTAACAAAACACGTTGAAGTTCGCGATACTCGAGTTTCCCGCTTTTATTGCGCGCGCGCAGTATTTACATGTTAAAAGTAAGGCGGGGGCCGCGAGCGTGATGCGAAACGATGCGGCATATATACATATACATGTACGTATCGTATACACAGGCGCGCGGCAACGATGATCACACTCCCCCGTAAATCAGTTTGCAAATAATGCGCGAACGTGATAATGTGCTCGCGCGCGTATATCACCGCTTCCGAGCGCTCGCTCGCGCGCACGTGTGTGTATATATGTATACAAACGCGAGATCGCGCGCGCAAGCGGCCGTTGTGTGCGCCTTCTTTTATTCGATGGCTATGCTATACCACCGCCGCCGCGTAAAATGCTTTATAGACGTTCGAACGACGCGCGACGATCTGGAAAATAGTGGAGGGACGCGGCGGTGCCGAGTGGGAATTCCCCATCGCTCGCACAACGGCGCAGAAACTGATGGAGATGGAGCTGAGGCGACGACGGCAACGGCGACGACGAGATTTACAAAGAGGAAGAAGAAGCGCGCAGAGATTCAATTTCAAAGTTTGAAAAAGGAGTAAATCTGCCGCTTGGCTGAAAAGCTGCGACGGGGCTGTGGAGTCGCCGAGACCCGCTGATGTATCCCTTACACAGAAAGGCATTATCGCCTGGTTTTGAACTTCGGCAGAGCCGAGTTCGCACGCAGCTCAATATATCACCATGCGGTCATTATTTCAAATAATAATTAATGATTGCAATGTCTACGCGCCGTATCGTCAATTATAATATTCTGACATGTTTACGTGATTTCGCTTATTTTCGCGCTGTTGTATGAGTGTTACATTTCTATCAAGTACAGATTCGGCTTTAATTTCCAATAAGCGTTCAGTATATTTAATCAGAATTTTCCCTAATGAACAAAATGTGCATCGACTTATTATTCATTAGATTGCTTTTGATAGTTAATTCTTCGCCTCTACTATTTAGCCCTCAGATTTTAATGTACGTAGTGTATATGGATACTTGTAGAAGATGTACAATAACATATACTTGAGGATTTATCTCTACGAAAACAATAAAATTATACTCCAAAGGAATGAACTTCAGAAAGTTTAGTAAAATTAAATGGGTTTCGTCACACTTGTCGACAGTTTCTTGTATATGCAGAATAATTCGAACGAGCAGTGTAATCGTTTTCTTTACATATTAAATGAGCGGCTAGCTAGGTAACCTTCTACATTAACAGTATTCATACTAAACTTTCGCTGGCCTTCTTCGGTACAAGCACTTGGCTACGAACACCTTAGCTCGCGATTTTATATGTACATGTTAGATATATCCACAAATATATTAAAATGCAAATATTTTGAAAATTTTTCCAAGAGTTTAAAAAAAAATAAATTTTCAAGAAGTTGTTGATGTTATCAAAATACGTTATTCAATGTTTGAAAAATATTTTCAAATATTTTGCATTGGAGACTCCACAATCTCGAAGATGAAATATTACAAAATTTTGGTCAATAAGTCTTTAAAACACTAATTTAAATATTAAAAATAATGAAGATACTTTTTAATATGAGAGATTTTTTTTCATTTCTTTAATGCATTCGCTGAACAGGACGCAAGCTGTCGACAAAAACGAGCTTTCCCCATTAATGTCTATAAAGGGCTTTCTCCAAAATGATGAACTCGCGATCAAGCCCGACTCGCTGCCACATAATTATCGAGCGATTATCCGTGGTAACAATATGGTATCCGCCAGCGAACAGCAATGAGATTATTTATAATGACTATAGATAATTAGCTGACACGACCATTGTAGCTTCTTTGTGGTGAAATTCTGACAATGGTCCATTATTTAATACTAATATTTTATACTTATTACTTATTCCTCTCTTAAAAGAATGATGATGGAAATGTGAAGTCGAAATAAAACCTTCGCTGTTGTTTAAGTCCGTTTAAAAGTAGTCTTCGATGGTTGTAACAGACGTAAACTTTTTACTTAAAGTGTCATCTGATTGGTTGAGACACTAACCTATATATGAAATGATCTGTGTTTCATATTTTGAGTCTTATCCTCTTTTTAAAAAATGATGACGGAAAAGTGACACAGAAATAAAATGTTTGTAATTGACTTATTCGTATATTATTGAATGCGAGCGGTGAGTTTATGTTCTACGACTTCAAAAGACTTACTTAAATGCCTAGCCTAAAAATGTGCGTTACTCTTAAAATTGCAACCTCAACAATTTTAATTAATTATAATATAATTGAATTATAGAAGTAAGTAACTCTAAAAGTTGCGTAATTGAAATAATAAATATTAATTAAAATATAAGAAGTTAAAACTTATCATTTAGCAAACTTGAAATTTAAAATTAGAACTATGTAGCAAATAAAAATGATGCGCGCGAGGCGCGCGTGATCTTGCTAGTATATTATTATTTGAAAATAGAACTAGCAAGAAGTAAAGATTATAACGTCTATAACATAATTTTTAATATTTATTCATTTTTACGTTCGATTTTATAAAAATAAAATTTACTAAAAACTATTTCACTAATAGGAAACAAAATATATAAATCCAAAGCACTATCATGCATTATTTCATGATACACCGAGAGCTTAATAAGAAACGATATTACATCCGCAACCACTATTTCGTACTTTTTGCAAGAGACCAATATGTTGATTATTCAAAACAAAGTTGAGACCTTGTTGCTATTTAAATAATGCTAAATCTTCAGTTTCAGCTCTATACTTTAATTCCATATATTAATGGTAACGGAAAACAAAATTTTAGTGCGGTCCTGCGTATTTTCAACTTTAACCGCACATGAGTTTATAAACAAATAATGTGCCCTACGTTCTTTAGAAAATTGATCAATCATAGCACGAATAAATGGTTACCCTAATTCATATCGAGATTTAATCGCGTTGGATCTTTTATAGATGGAAAAGATGATAATCAAAACAAGTAGTGCTTGACGCGTACATCAAACTAAAAATAGCTTCTTCTACTTATTATAGCACTTGTCTAATAACCATCACTATACTTAGAACTTTGCAATTTTTTATACTAAATATCTCCAAAATACATTTTATATATTGTGCTTGATAAATTAGCGTACTCTTTTCTATTTATTTATTTCCATTGCTATTTTAAGAATGCTCATCGGTCCTCCAAGATTTTTCAACCCAAAAATTTTACTAAGGCAACTTTTAATATTTTCTAATTTCTCTATATTATTGATGGTAATAAGCCATATAATTTACATCATAAAGTATTATAACTACTGCCTTTCTTCCTTTAAAAAACAATCTACATTTAAGTTTAAATTTCAAGTTGAAATATTATTTATTATTAGTCGTAGAATATTCGTGATTAAAGTTTACAGAACATCTATGTTCTAACGTAATTATCTTCTAAGCAGGATCTTTACACCTAGTTCTCAGTGTCTCCTGGGATCATGAGCTTGTTTATCAAAGTAATGCCAAAATTCCTAAATGTTCGTTGAAAAACATTAATTTCATAGAAACTTATAAACAATCAAAGGTAGCGCAAGTAAATTAGTAAAAATTACTTCGAAAAAAATCGTTAAAGAAAATTAGTATTTTCCACACTGCTTTTAGTGTGGAAAATGCGATTTTCCGAACTGGTGTGTATAC
The DNA here is from genome assembly GCA_030522985.1 of Torymus sinensis. Classification (NCBI taxonomy): domain Eukaryota; kingdom Metazoa; phylum Arthropoda; class Insecta; order Hymenoptera; family Torymidae; genus Torymus; species Torymus sinensis. Next base: position 34,789 of record JAPYZP010000774.1, on the reverse strand, counting down.
TAGTACATTACGTAACTAGTGTGGGAAGTAGGTGAGTTACGCCAGTGCGAGTTCACCTACGTTCCGCACGAGTTACGTATACTATTTCTTCACACAAGATGTAGGAAGTTCGATTTCCCCTCCCGCTTTTTAAAAAGTTTGAATAAAACAGTGTAGGAAATACGAATATCCCGCATAAAGGTACTATGACAAAAAATATCGTTTGCAATTCGTGCGGATTTCTGGATTTCCCGCACTTGTTGCAAAATATACTATTTAATTATTCGATTAATTATCTCTGGAAAGAAAATATATAAAATTGAATTTATCCAGCAGTCCCTCTGTTATTTAAACTATAATTATGTTGACTGACTATATTCGCTTTATTTTCCAATTTACAATATGAACGACATTCATTTCCAATAATTGCGGGATTTCGACAGCTAATACAGTACGAATAAATAAAATGTATCTTTATTAAATAAATGTATCTGCTAGTTGCGATGTAACAAAGCAGCGCATCGGTTGTCAAAATTACAAAATGAAACGTAAACAGTTCGATATTGATTAACGTATAATCCTCAAACATAGTATCAATAAAGTAATTTTGCGCTATTCAAAACCTAAAAAAGATTCTATAAAAACACAATAATTTTAAATACTACATTAAAATTATTTTTCAACAAAGAGACAGGTGTATTAGTTGACAATACAAAGTATCAGATGATAAAATAAATTAAACCATTAAAACTATTAAAATAAAATAAATCATTTAGTTTTATCACACATTTACATTAGCTTATTTATGAGTATTTAAAAGATATTAAAGTCAGCCAGTTTTTTTTAGTTATAAAATGGATTGCTATTATGACGAAGAGTGAAAGAGACAGAATCTAATAGAAAAATATGGGTTTTAGTTATTTTTTTAATATTCGATGCGCGAAACATGGTTTCTCATGCCTGTATTTCGTGTGCGAAACGCTACATTTACGCACTGATACCGAACAGTGTGCGAAACAATGTGTTTCGCACACTGAGTGCGCGAAACATTCTGCTTTACCTATATTAGCATAGACCATGTTTCGCGCATCGAATATTAAAAAATAGTATACACAACTAGTGCGCGCGGTGATTCAGACACGAGTCGGTTTTGTCGCCCGAGCGAAGCGGACTAGTTGCGTAATGTACTATTTTAGTCTATGTTTATTGTTTACATTTTTGTAAGCTATTTGTTACAATCGAATGCTCTGAAATGTAACCTCAAGTCTATGAAGTTAAATTAAATATTTTGAAGTTATGCCATTCTATTTCCAATCTATTAAATGGTCGAATATGACTGCAAAAATCGTTTCATCAAGGAACCATAACTAAAGACTAAAGGCAACAAGTTGGAAGAGCGTAATTATAATCTTTAGTACTAATAAAACGCGCAAAAATGTATTCATACTAAAAGCTGTGTAGATTGTCCGTATTAAAGCATCCAAAATACTTTGATTTATAAAATGAATAAAAATATTTTTTAATTAAAATAAACCGAAGAAAAATAATTTAAGGATGTTCAATGGTTGTAGGCGTTGGTAATTTGAAGAATTTTTTACAATAATTTTTACGCATTGAATGATAAAAGTAACAATATACATTGAAAGAAGGGGAAAACCTGTTATCGTCGCCTAAAGAAAATTTAAAAAAAAAGTTAACAATATATTTTTTACTTTTTATCCAATTTTGATTTGGAAAAGATCATTTTGTTCCTTATTCAATTTCAGAGGAAGATATAAAAAATAGAAAATTATTAAAAACTTCAAAGTTACATACAATTGTTTATAAGTAATTTGAAAATCTGATAGAAACAATTGATGTAACTTTGCGGTTTTTAATAATTTTTTATGATTTGTATCGGAATCTTCGCCTGAAATTGAATAAGGAACAAAATGACCGTTTCCAAATCAAAATTGAATAAAAAGTAAAAAGTATTGTTAATTTTTTTTTAATTTTCTTTAGGTGACGGTAACTGGTTTCCACAATAATTAAATTTCGTTAAAAAAATTTTTTTCGTTATTTCAAGATCCCTTCTTTCAATGTATATTGTTACTTTTATCATGCAATGTGTAAAAATTATTGTAAACAATTCTTCAAATTACCAACGCTTACAACCATTGAACATCCTTAAGCTGTAAAATAGTGAAAAATTACTATTCACTAAATTACTATTCAGTATTAAGTGCATATTCACTCTTTCAAATAATAAACTTGACATCGCGATTTAAAGAAGTTAATAGTGAATGTCCACAATTATAGAAGTGCATGACTTTTAACTATTCAATAGTGATTTTTTCACTATTTTACATTTAGAGAGTAGAAATAGTATCTTTGTACAATATACGACCTATTTCATACCTCTGCGATAAACTGCAAGTATTTAATCTAGATTGCTTAATATCTGAACACAAAGAATTGTTTGTTTTTATACTTATATATGCAGCAGCTGATAGGGAAGCACAAAATACATCAAATAATATTAGGTACATCAGAAGCTTCTATTCACATTACAAGCAATATTATAACATAAATAATTCTACTATGAGCCATTAAGAAGCGGACGGGTGAAACTTTTCTTATCAATATTCATTTCTGCGATTAGTTGGGACGTCCTCCGACAGACTCACGCGCCCCCGTACAGAGTCGCTAGAAACCGCCTGTCGAATCGGCATCACTAGTGGGGTGCGCGTGAACGAAGAGACGTCGCATAATTAAAACAAATAGCCAAGCTGGGCCATTAGAGTTCGAAAACAAAAACTGGACGCTTAAAATCGGTGCACTCTCGCCTCGAGTACTTCGAAAAAACCGCTTTTACGCTCTCGTATCTCTGGTCCTTTCCACTTTCGCCTCATCGGCACTACGTTCTCGCCTGTAATTGTTGCCTCGACATTTGCAGCACGTACACCCATTTGCGGATTGGGCAAACTAGTTTCTGTATTGGAAAGTGGCGCGAAAGCTTCGGTTTTATGACGCATCCGCTGCTACGCGCGGCCAAAAAGCTACGCGCGGAGATCGACTGCGCGCGGCCGGAGCGATTTGATCAAGGTAATGGAGATCAAACGAATGGAACCATGAGCGTAATAGCTAGTGCCCGAAATCAGTTTCGCGTGGAAAAACTGGGTATATACGCGTGTACGTGCATGTATACGAGAAATGGGAATGCGACAAATTACAGGATGAAATTTGCACTCTTCGCTCTCGACTTTGTGTATGCATGGCCGGCTACGTCAATTATTCCTGCGTGCAATATCGCTAAAAAGAACGGATGCCCAGTTTTTCTTTGTAGACTCTGCTACGTCCAAAATATCATTTGATAAACGCGTTTTACCCTCAGAATTGATTTCTAATCTTTTAAAAGAACTTTGGTTAAATGTTATTATTGTGTAAGAAACAACATTACTAATATACTCAAATATGCGAAAACTGAATTTCTAACAAAATCTGGACATTGCTAAACTATAGTACGCATTATTAATCCAATTAATAAAACAAAACATCAAAATCTTTTTTCATTTTCTAACAAATTTAGTGGGCTCATTTCATTCTTTTATTCTCATTTTCTTTCATAGAAATATATCAGTGTAAAAAAGAAAAATCATGTAAATTTTTCAAGATAAATCCAAATTTTTTTCTATACATTCAAGAAGTTATAAAGCTTTAAATTATTAACTTTGTGAACAGTACAGTACAATAATAATTATAGAAAACAACTGATCGATTTCATTTTAATTTTTAAAATTAATTTCTAGATTCTAGTTTAAAAGTAATAGACATGAAATATTTTTCACAAAGTAGATTTAATAATAACTTGGGAAAGAATTATATGAATAAATAATATCTTTATTCCGTTTAATTAATGTCCTCTTTATTTAATGTTTTGTTCATATATAATTTCAAACGTAATTGCAATTTGGCAATGTATATATGTTTCGCTGAAAATACCAATAAGCAGAATCAATTCCTGGATAGATTTCAAAATAAATACTGTTTATACTTGTTAAGTTTAATGAATGTGATGAATTCTGTTGATTTAAGAATTTATAAAAAAGAGCATTACATACTTCAAAATTCAAATAACGTCTAATAAATACATACTTGAAAATAAGTACTTGAAAATTCTAAAAAAACTTATTGGTAAAATTAAAACACTACAAAAAATGTTATTAATTAATTTATTAGAAATTAAAGAGAATCATTTAACTTATCGGTTGCAAAATAGTACATTGTGCAACAAGGGGAGAACATGAGTGAGAGAAAACTCAGAGAGTGCATGAAAGGGCCTTTTCATATTCATAAAAGTTGAGTAGATGATCCTACATTTCGAGTCGTGCACAACACAGTGAAAACTGATTATATTTTTAATATTTTACTTCAAATATGCGCGCTCTATTTATATGAATTATATCTTAATTGTAAATATTCATTATTTTGTAATTTAACCATAAATGTTCTCAATATCCCTCTGCAATCGAGCTTTTTCGCATATTCATTTAAAATAACGTTTTTTTATCACGAGTAGCTAAATAGAATTCTCATCATTCGCAAAGTCGGAAGTGATGTACACGTGGCCTTTGGCTCTCTCCTCGTCGGATCTCCGCCTTCCTGTAGCTTTCCCGAGTGATTTTGATGGTGAGTTTTCCTGAGATGCAAACGGTCATGGTGGCGAGGCTGGGAACTTATTGGCCCTGTCGGAGGACGCTGACTCTGGGACCAGGACTGCGGGGCTGAGTGTTAACACTCTGGCGCCTGACAAGGAAAGAGGATTGATTGACGGCGCACAGTAGTTTTAAGGCTAACGCTGTCCCTTGGCGACAGTGCTCACCGTGCCCGTCCATCATATATATCTTACGCTACCCATTATTACCGCCCGCAATTCCCTTTGCCCGCCGTAGATAAGTATACTGAAGTTACAATACCTAAAAATAATATCCAGGACCCATAACACTTTAAAAATAATAATTTTATAAAAAAAGGTGGAAACCATTACAAAAGTAAGAATATATATATACACACATATTTTCTTACTAACTAAAATAGCGAAAGGTATAAAAATTATGCAAACATACAAAATAAAATCGCGTTATTATATAAGGCTATGTAGCAATGCAACATCAAAACCCGATTTGTATTAATATTGTACTCATTTATTTCTTCGTCAAGCTACATTGAAATTTCGCACAGAGATTGTAATAATCATTATTTATCGTGTATTTCAATTTATATAAAAATATTGGTTTTGATTTAGCGTTATAATATTCAGTGATACGTTACAATGCATTTTGAGTGCATTTCGGACAATTTCTACGTCCGCTACGTCCGCTAAGCTGATTACCAGGTTTATAAATTATTTATGGAATATCGTTGCAAATTCGTACGTAGAGCAAGGTTCACATTTACGAGCTTTTTTATTTCTCCCAAACAATTATTATGCAATTAAATCTTTTATCACATTATGCGGAAGTTCAGATACACAGACACGCCTCGCGGGCACTTCATAGCTCATTAAGTCAAAATGAAAAATCAATAAGCTGCACATACAGGGACCGAGATGAAAGCGCAGGGAAGAGATATTCGCTCGGCGGGTACGTATCGGAGGCGAGATTATACATGCCGCTCTCGGCACGTACGTTAGCTTCATAACAGTTGTCAAGACTGAACCTGAGAGCAAGTGAGATGATACACGCTGTTGCCACCCCGCGCCTTATACATCAAAATACCGCGCGCCTCGTGTATCTACATGTCTACGATCAACAATAGCTACGGTGATAAAACGCCATTGAACATGATCTCGATTCTACTTTCACTGTCGCTTCGTCTCTCTTTTCTAGAAGCTCGTGCACAGCCAAACTTTTAAATGCTTCACTTACTATTTATTCAGTCATAATTCATAATATTATATAGATATAGCTCATCACGCAGGTCATTTTTTTGCTCGAAGAGGAAACTTTGGAATAATGACAACGTTTTACGTTAAGATAAAAAATATCTAAATTTTGTTTAAGCTATTTTTTCTTTTTGATGTTTTAATATATTTTTGAATTTTGTGAAATGTGACTGAAAGAGCTTTCAATTACCTACATTTTAATACCAGACAATTTTATTGACACAGAAATATTAAATCGAATCAAATGAATATTTTATTGATTCAATGATGGATTCAATTCAATGAAATATGCATTCGATTCAATCTATAATATTTTTTCATAAGCCGCGGAGAAGCAAAAAGTGTTAAAAATATTGTAAAAATCTTCGTTTTCATGCGTTTTCTATTAATGCGTTATTACAGCTCACGCCTCACATAGCTATACATGCACGGAAAAGATAATCATCATCAACTATACTGTGTACTACTAAAATGGATTTCTGATAGGATATGCATTAGACCAATTATAGTTTTACTCGGAAAATTATATTCCCTCTGGCGGAATCTCTGGAGGCGCCGCAAAAGCTCGACGCTTCACGTGCTGATAACAAGGATTAAAGTGCACACATAGCTGGGCGCACACAGACGCGTGCACCTCTCTCGCGGCAAGAGAAACACCGTCGCCGCTCTTTAATTATGCATTTCTTCCGGGCGCTTTCGCGAACGTAATACACCACCAAACCAGAGCAGCTACAGCACAGCAGCAGCAGCAGCGCAGCAGCGACGACGGTAGTGGCCGCGCGCGTCGCTCTTCCATTTTGCAGAGAGCGAGCGCGCACGTCTCGCAGCTCGTTCGCTCTCAAAGCAGGCAGGCGCGCCAGCCGAGTTTCACGCTTGGCCTCGCGAAATTGCCTAATAAACTGACATTATTGCAAGAAAGACGCAGTCCCGCGCCACTCCGCCCACTCGCCGAGGAATTAGACTGGAGAAGGGGGTGCGCCGGCCGGATGCGGAAAAAAAATATACGCGTGTACTTACGCAGAGAGAAAGAGGGAGGGAGGGTGGGTGGAAAGGGCATAAAAACGCGTACGCAAGCAGGCAGACAATTTTAAAAGCGGAAAGACAATGGCCAGAGGACCGTGGCTTGCTGAGAATGCAGGACAAAGAGAAACGAGAGAGAGAGAGAGAGAGGGAGAGGGAGAGAGAGTGAGAGAGAGAGGTAGAGGGAGAGAGAGTGAGAGAGAGAGAGAGGACAGTATAGAGAGCGTTGAAGAGATTTAGGTTACAGGATTGTCCGCAGTATGTGGAGAGGTCGCAAGCCGAAGTCCTTGTTGAGCGCGGCGTATTACATTTTTAAGGAAATTAGTGGCCATTTCGCTGGTAATATTATATTCGTGCATAAGAGGATTGCCGGCAATTTGTACGTGTTTGCAGAGAAGCAGAAGAAAATATTTAAAATATTTTTGAGTTTGAATTTTGCAAAGTACCAAGTAGCTTAATCCCTTTGAGCGTGCTGATTTAAAAAACAGTTCCGAGTAATGCGAAGTTTTAAAGCCGTATCATCATTTGGGAAATGAAATGTGACATAAACTAAGCAGCCAAACGTATTAAAATAATCCCTTCTTAAAAAAACTGATGACCGGAAGAAGTAAAGCCTCTATATATTTGATCTGTGGTTGCATGGCCCTTGAATAAAAGGCGTGAGAATTCCAAATTAAATACTTGAGCATTTTTATTTGATATTATTATTGATTGGAATGGAAATGATTAAAGTGAAAAGTATTAAATAAATAATAATCAAATTAATATTTGTTATAGCTTAAAAAAATAAATATCATGTTTTAATTCTTGTTAAGTGCTGTTAAGAAGTAGTAAAGCATTTCAAAACCTAATACAATTAGTTATTAAATTTCCTCTCTTAAAAAAATGATGACCGGAAAGTGAAGCCAAAATAAAACCTTCGCTGTTGGTTAAATTCGTTTAAAAGTAGTCTTTGATTGGTCATAGCAGACGTAAACTTTTTACTCAAGGTGTAATCTGATTGGTTGAGAAACTAACCTATATACAAAATGATCTGTGTTTCATATTTTGAGTCTTATCCTCTTTTTAAAATATGATGACGGAAAAGTAAAATGGAAATAAAATGTTTGTAATTAACTTATTCCTACATTCTCGAATGCCAGCGACGAGTTTATGTTCTACAACTTAAAAATACATACCTATGATACTATGTCTAACCTAAAAATGTGCATATTGAAATTATAGAAGTAAGTATAATTGTAATTGTAATATAATAAGTATATTAATTAAATTAGAATTATTTCAAATTTTAAATTAGAATTATTATGTAGCAAATTCACGGTGAAATTGAAAACAATAAGCAATGTATCTTACAATAATTAATTATGGTAATATTAGAATAAATTATAGCAACATTAGGTTCAGATTTTATTCTTTATTTGATACTTCGAGCTTCAAAATTTAGTATTTAAAAGAGAAAATGTACTATTATATTATATCAATTACTAACGATGTATTAAAGTTAAAAGAAAAAAATTTCCAGCTCATGAGGAATAAATTATTCTTAATATCTTGTAATAAAAAAAGTACATACAGCGCGCGCAACGGACATCGATTTCACTAGTAAATAAACAATGCTTGATATGTATTCATATAAGTGTTTTCATTGTAAATGAATTTACATTAATAAATTTTCTGTTACTGTTATGACCTCTAAACAAATAACAAATTAAAGTATGATAAGAATTGACAAAATTTTAAAATGTCAAAAAAAAAGTATAACGTTATATAATGTAAAGCAGGTCATTATTAAATATACGAAATTGGATAATATTGAATGAATTCCGAATAAAATTAATACTAAATATAATATAATTTACAAAGTAAATAATAATCATGCAAAAATACTGAAACATTGTTTATTTAATTGATGATTGCATCAACTTCAACACACGATGAACATCAATTACAGTCAGACTGTTCCATGTATGTATTTTTTGTTAGTATTTACAAAGAAATAATTAAAAATTTTGACATTATAAAGCTACCCGAGTACATTATCACATCGTCAACGTAACCGCGTTGCCACTCCGTCTTAGCCCATCATTTCCGCAAGCAAGTTCGCTCTCGCAGTGTATATATATTACTACTCTCTAGCGCCGTACACACATACACACACACATGCTGGTGCAAAAATTCCGTGCACTGCAGGTGACAGATGACTTTTCGCAGGAGCACCCCGGGACGTGCGCCATATACCTCCTTCGAATTATACATACACACGCTCCTCTTTCTCTCTCTCTCTCTCTCTCTCTCTCGCTCTCTCTCCCTCTCTCTCTCTTTCTCCTTTCCACTACTCCCGCTGTCTCGCTGCTCCCGTCCGCGCCCCAGAGTCATGCGCGCGAACGTATGACGCGAGATTTGAATTTATTCGAAATGGGTTGTACGGTTATACAGAGCTCACTAGCGGTACACCTTCGTTCGTATGCATAGCCGCGCACGTTGATTGGTTGAACGCCTCGGCCGAAGTCGAGGCACGTGCGCCAGGCTCCCTCACTCGCTCTCGCTCTCTCTCCATCCCTCTCTCTCTCTCTCTCTCTCTCTCTTCCTCTATACCTACTTCGGATTAACGCGCCGCGGAGAACACGCCGCGGCCATAATGTTACACCTGTTATATTAATATATATTTAAATTACCTCGTCAAAGTCGGGAGTCGATATTGCGCGAGTGCTTTATGGCGCCCGCCACCGACACCATGACCACGAGGATACATCGTCTATCGTGTAGTCTGAGCAAAACACTACCGTAACTACTGATGGAGATATAGCTCTCGATTTGGATTTTCGAGAAAGGATTTGACAAATTAACGCAGACTTAATCGTATTCACAGTGTAGTAGTTATTTTTTACGTTATTTGTAACTGTATATTTAAGCTATATTTAAAAAGCCACTGCCAATTGGTTTCGACGATTCACTTTAAAATTGAAGTCAACTATAGGTAGACGTTTAGTTCGACATATGGTACTGCCGATTGTACTTAATTTCGAATTTCATTAATAGAATTTTATTAGGGATATAATAAAGATATTTCGAAATAAATCATTAGAAATATAATAAAGATATTTCGAAATAAATCATTAGAAACAATGATATATTCGCATTGAAATAGTATTAATGAATAATATTATATGATACATAACGTTTAATCACTAATAATGATTTATAGACTCTCTTGGTAGCTGCTAGTGACTACCTACAGCAAAATGATCATTCATATTTCTGTGATCATTCTCTGATCATTCAAACACTATTTTTCTTTGTGAGGAAGCCAGCTATTTCAATGTTAAGGTTTCATCGTTTCAATTTTAAATAAAATTTTTGTTAAAGTTTTTAGCTTATATTTATACATCATACACACGCATATACTTGTTCGATTTCACTTATATATCCCTAGCCACTCGTAATATCTATATAGTATTGCATACTTCACCTATATTAATAAAAATTCTTTTAGGAAAAAACAATAGATTTTAAGTATAAATAAACTTAAAAACTCAGTGATAAAATGTTTTTTAGATATCTATGATTACTTTCTTGCATTCTCTTCAAATTAAAACAGTACTTACGTTTCAGGAAGAATGAATTAATTAAAGACACTCGTATTTTATACAATTCAATATGGAAAACAAATTTACATAAACTCTTAAATATTTTTCAATAAATATACATAACATAATGGATTTAATAATGGTTATAGTCATCGCTAATGGTTTTCATGGTCTCCATGTGCGAGCATAAAAATTTACGTACAACAAATTTCCGATAGCTATCTAAACTGTAAAATTGTGGTTCAGTCGACCTTAATACATACTGCAGAATTTTCATTGCAATCTGGAACTTTTTTTTCATTTTCAAATTAAACTGGTATCATGTGAGTGAAATTTTATCAATGAAAATTTTTTTTTATTTTTTGTTCAAGTTATATCTGCATATCATGAAAAATGATTTCTTTTTAGAATTTTCAAAAATTTTTAATATAAAACCTTTTTTATGAGTATCATTAAAAAGTCTAAAAAAGTTTCTACCGACAAAAATTTAATCGTTGACTTTAAGGTGATGTGATACCCACACTATTACTCAATTCTGGATTCTCGTTCTTTGACACGTTTTAAGTTTAATAAAGAATTAAAAATTGAATGAAAAAAACGTGAGTAATAACGTGGGTATCGCATCACCTAGCATTGCAGAACAAATTTTATTGCTGCAGGAACAAAATAACTGTCTTCAATAATCATCAGTTAGCGTCACAAATTGTTTTGGAGGAGTACATAAAAGTTCCAGAGTATAACAAGAGTTGGCGTAATTTTTTATGATTTTTGCATTAACTATTGAATTTTTTTAACTAATGGACCACTTGCCCTGATTCATGTTAAACAAATCTGTAATACCTTCTATAAAACTACAATTATTATTTTACTGAACATTTGAATAATCTCCGTGTATCGGTGAACTATACGTGTACGATTGCCAAGTCAAGTTCTCTATGCTCGCTCTCTGGCCCGCTTGCATGTACTAGAAAAGAAATAACTTTACAAAGTAGATTTTCATATTAGTTTTCCTCCTCCTTTTGCAAGCCGACGCGCGTGCACTCAACCACGCGAAATATTTGTTAAGAGATTTCTGTGCGCTCTCGCTCTCGCTTAAAAGCTCATACAATTACGTATAACATTCTGGAAGAAGCGCATCTACTGCAAGAATGAGAAAGTGAGTGAGAGAGAGGGGCGGGAGAGATGTTTCAATTGGCAAGATGGAAATCCGCTTGAGGAATCCCAAGGTGTAAGTACGTGTACACACCGTTGGGCTTGTCAGTGGCACTCGAAATGTCTCCGCACTTGGGCGCTCGTGCTGAGGCTAAATTGCTATGAAATGTGTCGTAAACATTTTTGCTGCAACGGAAAAAATAGGTAACGCTGGTAACAAGTGCCGAGAGCGCGGCATATTTTTCGACTTACGACTTTGTACACAAATTCTTCGAATTTCGTTACCTTTCATGAATTTCCGCACAGGTTTTGAATTTTACATCATTTTATGACAATTTCTAAATGAAAATTTAATATGAAAAATGTTATCATATCACGATTTTTTAACTGAATTGTATTATATTTCATGTGCCATTTATATAATGCATAATTAGCGTCTTATTAACCGAAAGAATGATATTAATTTTTAATAACACATGGATAACTGAAAAAATTTACCTTGACACATAATTGTGATAATGTGAAGGATGCTAATTGTCAGGTAACGGCTTCGTCCTTGTCGATCAGCCATTTTGGATATTATGATGTACAGCAGATCACCTTCAATCAAACATAAAATAATTGTTTAATTAGAGCAAGATAATTCTGAAATGGCGTTACAATTATGCTATTTTTGGGTTTTTAATAAGAAATATATAAAATCGTTGTCTATTGTACCTATATGTGTATGTACGATAAATTTGAAAGGATCATAACTCTTGAACGAAAAAAGATATTAGATTGACATGTTGCAGAGTTTAAAAAAAAGAACAATTAAGTAACAATCAGATATTGAAAAAAATAGTATATTAATTTTAAAAACCAGTATCAATAACAAATTTACAGAGAAAAGAGAATATATTTGTTGTGCCATATAATCTCTACTTATTGTTAGTCTATTTAAAATGTCAAATTAATTTCGAAGTCTACTCTACTGTCATGAACAAAAAGGAAACGGTTGACGTTGGTAAGCACTTTTTTAATATTTTAATACATTCTTTACCATTTAATATTTATTCTTTTATTAATTTTAGACCAACTTCCATCCATATCCCTCTGTATCAAAAAGGTACGCTTTTCAAAATGATGGCACCTTTTTAGACAGTTGTGGGCATGGGGAGGCTACAGCCTGCATCGCAGCCGCATATCGATTACCGGGATTGTTTTCTAGTACACATTGAACATTTCACAGCTAGTCTAGTTTCTTTGCTTCCCAGGCGAAACTAATAACAGCAATAAATTACTTGAAAAAAAGACTCGCGCCTATATTTAAAAGTATTGTGGATTTTCCTATATCTAGTCCCACCCTGATCGACGACCAACCGCTGACGGTAACATTTTAATATAATAAAAAATATAATAACGTTAAAGTTTATTTATATAAATTTCATAATGCTTGATAATAGAAAACTAAATTTTGAAAATAATTACTTTGTAATAAATAAATATATTGAAAAAGTAGAAAACAATTAAGATAAAAACACGTCTTTCAATGTACCAGAACTGTATAATGGATCCCAACAAACTTTCGATGGTGACATTCTATATAATTATTTACGTTATCTCTTTCAAGCAGCAAATGAAATTACGAAAAAATAACTTTTAGCTTTACTTTCAGCAATACATTTGTAAAAATAATGACAGTAACAGTTTTAGAAATAAGATTTTCTTTTGCCCTGTAAGAAGTTTTTAGTTTTTCATTTCTTCTTTGAAACTTTTTTTAAAATATACACTGTACTATTCAGAATGAGCTTACCACATAAAAGTGCGCAGCGGAGGCAAACTAAACTGACCTAAAAAACTAAGAACTTTAATAATTTTACATTTTGCCCTGGCTTAACAGCTTTTACTTTTAAGAGACACATTAAACTCCCCCTACCAGATACCCTATTTTTTCTTTAGATTCCCCCCCCCCCCCTCAGTCTCTCTCCCTCTCTTTCTCTCTCTCTCTCTCTCTCTCTCTCTCTCACCCCCATCCTCCTCTCTATTTCGCCTGTCTTTTACATTATCGCATAATGTATCGTGAAAATGCGCTTTTAAATCAAGTGCCAAACAAAGTTTGCGCAACAAAGCGAATCAGAAAGAGAGAGTCACACAGGGAAATCAGACTAATCAAAAAGAACTCAGGCCATTCTCCGCAAATTAATTAGACTCTCATAACTCCTCTCTCCACCATCTCGCTTCCTTCCTCCAAAGTCACACAACTTTGTCCCAGATAAAACATTCTGTCATTAAAAGTCCGAACGCGGACTCGCTCACGTGCGCGCCTGAAATAGATTTAATTATGCATTTAAAACGTACATTTTCCCGGTAATTTAATAATTCAAAGGTCCACACGCTGCGAACTTTCCGCGTCTGCAAACACAGGGCTATATCACACTCCTAATATATATACACATCACATACACACGTACGCGCTTACGTGTACACGCATTTAAACGCGTGTGCTATGCATGTGCATTTGTGTGTATGCATGAGTGTGTGATTAATGCTGAAAATACAACTGGTTCGCGCAGCCTCGTAACCGAAAGAGAGAAAGAGATGGAAATAGAACGAGAAGTCGAAAGAGAGAGAGAGAGAGAGAGAGAGAGAGAGAGAGAGAGAGAGAGAGAGAGAGATTCAAAGACTGCGCAAAAGCAACAGCGGCGCCTCTTACGCCCTGCCCGTTCGGGTCTCTCACGGGCGAGAAAGTAGGAGAGAAAGAGATGGAGTGGAGTGTCCGGACTGACGAGAGCATAATCAAGTTACGGATAGTTAGTCCACTCGGAGTTACATTCGCCTCTATTCATTGTACTTTTCCTCCGCATAATCCCCAGCGCGAGCTTTCATTTCATCCGCCGCCATCATTCCCTGATGAGCTATACGTGCGAGTCCCCCCACCCTCACCGCCTCCAGTTTGGCGCGCGCGCTGTGCTAACTGTCAATCATTCTTTCCTTTTTCTACCCCCGGCACACGTTTGCACTCCCATTTTCGGTTTTCTGTAGCGTGATGTAGATGTAGAGGCCATACCTTTCACGGGGCGCTCTTTCGCATAAACATTATGATTCTTTGTTCGTCTTAAGGACGCTCTTGCGAGTACAACTGAAATCAAATATTATCGAAAAATGAACGAAGATATCTATGTGTCACTATAGACTTGAAAATCGAAAAATCATTTATGCATATTGTTAGAACAAATATTAGATCTATGGTTAATTGTCTATCTTTATTTATTCAAATAGACACTAACTTGATCCCTTCTGAATTCACGATATAGATATTATACTGTACTATAAACACCGCGGTAGCTTCAGCTAGGAAGACGTTATATCGCGTACAGTTCTTAAAATTACTTTGACTGATATCTCAATATTTTCCACGGTTACAAGTGATTTACGACACATTATCTGAAAGAGAATGCTTTTCTCTCTTAATTTTCTATTTTATTTATGCGTTAGTTTCGGAGGCCATCTGCGGCAGCCTGTGTACAAAGCGAATGTGCGCCGTCATTGGTCTGGATATCCAAAATGCATTTAACTCGGCCAGATGGAACCACATCATGGAGTCTTTGGAACAACTGAAGGAACCACTCTACCTCCGTAAGATTATCTCGAGCTACATAACAAAGCAAACTCTGCTCTACAACACCGATGATGGCACTCGCTCCTCTAAGATCACAAGAGGCGTACCGCAGGGTTCTGTCCTGGGACCTCCTGGCTGGAACGTCCTATATGACGGACTGCTTAGGCAACCGCTCCCAGCGGGAGTCTCGATGGCGGCTTTCGCGGGCGACGTAGCGCTCATCATCGTGGCGAAGAGTATCGATGAGATTCAACATCTCGGAGATGAGGCTATTGAGGTAGTAGCTGGCTGGTTGAGCAACCATGGACTGAGTCTGGCGGCAGAGAAGATGGAGGCGGTACTTGTCTCCCTTACGAAAAAGAGGAAGTACGCCACCTTTATGGTCGAAGACACAAAGATCAGGACGGTAGACACGATCAAATATCTTGGAATTACACTAGATGCGCGGCTGACGTTCAAGGAGCACCTCCTAAACTCTGGCTCAAAGGCGGTGCAGTTGGGTCAAGTACTGACGGGCATCATACCCAACATAGGGGGACTGATGCAGCCGCGACGGTCTCTCCTCTGTACGATAGTGGTCGAAGGTGGTCCGTGCCTATCGTACCATTTCGGACATCGTTCTCTCGGTGATTGCAGGGACGTCCTCCCACGGAAGACCTTCTGGCAGTGTCGATGGGATTTAGCAAGAGAAGCTACCTACCGGTACGGCTGCTTCCACAGCTATTTACATTGTATCCGCGCTTACCAAAGCGCGCAATGCCCGGCATGTCTTGGAACTGACGAGGACGTGAAGCATACACTGTTCCGGTGTCCTAGGTTCCAAAATGAGAGGGAGCAGTTTCGACCTCATGGTGAGATCCCCTGACGCCAGAGGGCATTGGTCAGTGCCCGCTTATTTCACAGGAGGGGTCGGACGCGGTGGCTGCACTCGTCACCTTCATGGTGGAGAGGCTGAATTGCATTTGAAGGACAGAAGAGGGAAGAAGAGGAGTGGACAGCCCTGACGGGTGAGGTGGCGCCCGATGGCGCGGTGGAGGGCCTTTAAGGCGCACACTGCCCCTGCGAAGTAATGCCTTGCGGCGGTTTCCGCGGTGGCAGTATAAAGCGGAGGGACTTTAATGGGTAAATCCTGACATGTCAACGTCAGTGGTGTCCCACACACAGGGAGACACGTGTCACCTTATGGTGTAAAAAGCAGTTCCCCATCGCCGCGAAAAAACTACACACATACACACACGCACGCACGCGCGCACGCACGCACGCACGCACGCACGCACACACACACACACACACACACACACACACATACACACACACACGCACACATGCAGACACACACACACACACACATGCAGACACGAAAACTTTTTTGCTCAAAAATAACAAATTTTAACACCAATGTTTTTAAACATGTTTTTAAACATTTTTTATTTCAAAAATTTTTTTCACCATTACAAAGCATCCTCTTCGAAGAAGCAATAAATATCTGAAGTTCATATGCATAAAAAATAAAATGAATAAAATAAATATTTTGGTCACATTTGTTGTGCCTTTGATGTAAAAATATAAAGAATTACCGTAAACATTATTTCAATCCGCAAGGGATTCATGAATATAAAATTCAAAATAATAGAATACCTATATTTCATCAAAAAACTATATTATTATCACTTTAAATTACAAAGTGGGCGCTTGTCAAATTATCAATGCATATATTTTTGAATTTATAGGTTAGTATCACTTGAACGACCGGATGAACCGTTACTCTGCTTTATAGAGCTGAAAATACAATACGGCACGTGCTTAGTTTCAAAAATAAGTTATTTAAGCCAAATTCACTTTTCAGTAGATATATTTAGACTAAATAAACAATTTGGCTCTGTTTATATAACAAATGTAATCCTAAAAGAAATTATAAGCAGAGCTGTGTTCACGGGGATGTTATTTTGAAAAGCAATTTACGGGATTAATCTTGCTAGTGCTTGCATGGGAATGAGTATTTCAATAATTAAAAATTCAGATTAAATCTACAGTTTTATTCATTGCACTGAATGTGAGATTTAATTCACACCAAAATTACACTTGACGAACTTCAAACTTTTGTTTCTATTGACAAATTAAATCACAAGTGGCTACAATGCTCCAGAATGTTCACGGAATTCATTTAATATCATTTGAATATGCATTTCAGTTTAATATGGTACTAATTTTTAATATTGTTATATAAATAGTAGGAAAATCTGATAATAAGAAAGAATCCTTAACACATTTTGTATAAGTTACTAAAATTATTGAAATAAATAGAATTACAATGAATTAACAAATATTATAAAATAATGAATGGATTTTTAAATTCTTGTTTTATAGTAATAACTTTATTTTTATAAACATTTACATCGCACACAAAATTTCTAAGTAAGTATATCTAATATTAAACTCATTTCCTGATAAATTCTATGAAATACGATAGAAAAATACTTATACCATGAAATTGAACATCGTTTTAGCATCAATGATCGCAATATCACTTCGAAATTCATTACTGTAAGAACTCGGAGATGTCACGCATACGCCTGAAAATACTAGCGAGCTTTACCTCTGAAAATTCTCTTCTCTCGCTCACGGTACTTTATCGCACTTTTCCAAGTGTCGACACTCATATTTTGCCGGTCTAAAAAAACAGCTCTAGCGTTAGCTCGCACGAAAAAAAAACACAACGCGCGCTTTGCTCTCTGGACCAATTAATAGGCGCCGAGCCAACTTCCGGGATTACGAAACTGACCCGGCCGGGCGCCACTGTGCTGCTGTGTAGCACTCGGGCGCGTATCGTTCACGCGCCCCATAACAATTACGAGGCAGCGCGTGTCCCCCGTATATACGCTTCGCTCCGTTCCCTCGCTTTTTTCGCGTTCCTCTCTCTCTCTCCCTCTCTCTCTCTCTCTCTCTCTCTCTCTCTCTCTCTCTCTCTCTCTCTCTCACTCTATTTCGCTGCCACGCGCTTTTTAACGCAATTGGACAAATTGCCACGCCAGGGCACGCGGAGAATTCATCGGGCGCGCGTCTCCAGGCGCGCGAGATATGGACAGAGAGCGAGCGCGCGGGACTCTCTCGAGATTTACGACGCGATTTACAAATTGGCGGTTATTGTGAACCGCGCGCGTGCACGTTCGGAAATCAAACTGTCATCTAAATCAAAGCCGGCGTGCCGCTGCCGATCTGGCCACGCCATCGTTCATTAAATGTCACGCCAGCGGATTTGTGCACCCAAAACACAGGCGAGCTGCCACGGAGTATGGAAGGGGGCTCGCAGCTCTAGCGCGCGATTACCGTGGTTGCCCCCCTCCATCCCCACTCCTGCAGATCAGCTTTAATAAGTTATTGACAAGCGAGCGTTATTCGGTAGCATCGGTGCAGATATAATATGCCTAGCGCTCGTTTCTTGTTTGTGTAATCAAAATAAGTTTAATATACATTCAGGTAAAAGCTTTTGGCAGTGTGAAGTGCATCGAGAGGTAAATGGGTGTACGCATGCGCCAGCACGTAAACAATGCGCGACTATATGTATTTTTTTCGCTGTTTGCTGTTTGCCGCGAGCGTAAAAGTGACTTTAATTGAATGCACGCGCTTTACGCGCATATGGCTTTGGGTTTTTAAAGTGCAAGTGTATATATACGACGGGTTATCGTCCGCGCGTAATATAGGCGCTCTTAAAAATTTTATTTTAAAACGATCGATCAAGAAAATTTTACGGGTCATACATTGATTTGGCTATTTGTCACGGTTGTTTGCAGCAAGGCGATTTTTGAACAAATGCATATGTCACTTGCAACACCCAAGTTTGTACATTTGTGTTTTTTTATATCTTCAATATTGTAATATTTCAATTTTTACTGTTATTTTTATTACTTTTTGATTCATCATCGTAAAATACTAAGATTTATTTAAAAAAAAAAGTATTAAAAAATTTATTACATTATTTATATTTTATAATTTTTATCGGGTGTATTGAGAAATTAATGATTTAATATATAATTTAATAATTTAATAAAGTTTTAACGTCACTGCCTTCGTTCATGAAGTTCATGATTTTTACATTTTTTTCTTTTATTGGATGACCGATTTATAATAGTTAATTTTTAACGCTGATGTATATATATCTACTCAGATTATGATATTCTTGAAATCTAATCGATATTATACTGGGAAGGTATATCTTTGAACTATAAAGTTCAAAATTAGCAACATATTTCTTTTGTTCCTGACACGAAGCAACTTAAAATTTGCGCGTGTCTTACATTAAACCGCCGTTATTCCTTATCACTTGTGAAATAATTCGCCAGTTCACCACGTCAGACGTCTCAATCATATCTCGTTTTAAATTCTGGCATGAAGCCTATACCACGTAGCCGAAAAAACTCGCATTTCGCGGCAACGCCAGCGTGAGGTATCCTGCCGTATAGCGTTGCGGCAAATGCATAGCCGCAATCACCGACTACACGTTCATGCTATGCTGAATCCCACTCTATCGATCCTCTCGCACTTATACTTCCGTTTCACCTGGTCTGGGAGGCCAGTTTTCACCTTTCCCGATTCAGGTCATCTACCAACCTAGTTTTTTTTTTCATATTCTTGGGAGAACTTTTTTTGACTATTATATGCTCGCAAAATTTTGACCGCAATAGCGAGAGCTAAAATCTTGATTATTATTGCCAGGCATGTTTTTTATCAAGCGCCCTTATTTATTGGTTGCAACAGATGTAATGTATATGAAAAGGTAGAATGATCAAAAACAAAAGTAATTAGCTAATAACCGCGAAAGAGGCTTGGAGGAGCTTTCAGCTCATTCGTAAGTAGACATGAAGACTTGATCTATAAACTCTGACAAATTCCATTATTTAAATGGAGTCTGATGGAAGCTACTGCAGTATCACTGATGAGTCTACTTCGGTATATTGGATGAAACGTCTTTATATAATCGTCTATTTAACTTTTAAATAATTTTTTTTATTTTTCATTTTTCATATACATAAACTGGTAGGATATGGAAGAATGATTTTTAAATTAATGAATAAATATATAAATCAATCATAAGTTGTTTCGACCCAAGATCGACGGGTTCAAAATAGACTCCAACCATAGTACCTAAGTTTTTTTCCAAACCTTCATCGATTGATGAGGCGTTTAAAGAAACAATTATTTTTAATGTATCGATTCCAATTTTTAGAGATCTCTAAAGTTGAGGTAAAAGAGGAAAAAAACGAACAAATAAATTTAGGATATAAAAAAAATAAAATAGGATAGAATAAACATTTATATGTAACTATTAACAAAATAGGATATATATTAATTTTCTGCATTTATATAAATATTTCTAAGAATAAGTCAAAATATAAGAACAAATTATCACGGACTTCCACCAGTCATTATAAGAATAACTTAAATATAAAAGTAAAATTTGCATCCATACATAATAGTCATATTCGCGTAAATATACATACAATAAATACAAGCACTCCATTAAAATTCATATCCGCAACCAAATGGTTATAATAAATTAACACAAAAGATGGTGCAGATCTTTCGTTGGATAAGCGCGTAATTGTTGTGCAAACTAGTCCATTTTTTTAAATATTCCAGCACTGCTGATTTAAATCAATTGTAATTAGATACATTTTTCATGGATATAGAAAGCGAGTTTCACAACTGCGCGCTACGCTTACATAATAGAATGATTGACGACATTTTTCGTTGCACTTGCGGCGAATACTGACAGTTCTTTCAGATCTTCCCTAAAGGACAACAGTCATCTAATTTCTCAATGTAAACAAAGACGAAGCATGTATATCAACCAGTTTTGCCCTAGTTTCCTTGCGCTACTAACCGAATCGCAGAGAGAGAGAGAGAGAGAGAGAGAGAGAGAGAGAGAGAGAGAGAGAGAGTCTCGGTCAACTAGGCTTTAGAGGTTGCCAGCTTTTTCGATCATTTCAAACTACCTAAAATCGGATCACCACAGCTTCGAACGATTTCGGAGACTAAAAGTCATCGATGCAGCTGCCCCAGTATTGAACTCCACGGACGAAAGTCTCAGAATTTACTACGAATTCCATGGCTGCGAATAGTTTCAATAATTTTGATATTAAGCATAATAAACTCACATGACTTATATGAGGAAATCCACAATTTATCCACACTTAGAGGGTTCAAAAAATTGCAAAAAAAATATGAAGGCACACCTTCGCGACAAGTTTTTTCTTATTTTGTAGGTCATAAAATATATGAAAAATCTCGTGAACATTAGAAAACGGTCTTGTGACACCATATTCACCGCACATCCATTTTTCTTATTGGAATTTAAAAGTTATATGCATTTAAATATCGCGAAAAATGACAAAAATAAGCGATTTTTTTGCAAATTTACGTAATTCTTATTTTTATCATTTTTTTGTCAGTTGTCGCGATATTCAAATGCATGTAACTTTGCACAGAACCGACCGATTTTAACGATCTTTAGCTTAAATTAAAGCTCTATTCGCCTACTTTAATCTTGTTCGTGTGGAATATTTGTTGGCACTTTTGAAAGCTTGCTATTGGTTAATCATCAGTGATTACTTTTCGTCCATTTTTCCCATGTTAAATTCCCATAAGAAAAATGGATGTGCGGTGAAAAAGTGTGGACAAATTCTGAATTTCCTGATATAGAGAGAGGATTTGCTTTATTAGTAACTTGCAGTACTCATGAATTTTTTTCCAAATTAAGGAGGAAGAGGAAAAGGTGAAACTTCCTTGCACGAGGGAAACTGTGACCTCACTTCTCCTCTTAGGAGGCACTTGTCCATGCTTTGGCATGAGATGCAGTCTCGGTAATACCGGTCCCGTGGGCTACAAATCCCTCTGTCTGAACTAAAGCTGCACAGACCGACAGTTTAGCAGGTAGCGCAGTCGCCACCTCGGCCATCTACACCGACCATCCGGGGGCGGGCTTTCCTAATTAGGATTTATCCCACGTGGTTTGCCTATAGGTTTTTCCCGCCCTACAGGCATAACCCTGAAAGGTATGGATAATAGGTATAAAAGAGAGGTCCTTCAGGAAAATGCATAGTTATTGCATGAAGTCACCTACAGCTAGTATGAATTCGTTGGCTGGACGATTGCGAAAATATCTTTCCTCACTCGCCGGGAAGCCAAATTCGGCGCCCAAGTAGTCCGCTTCATAAACCAGGCCTTGCAAGAAGCATTCCTCAATCGGACCTGAAGAGCCATAAGCCGACATCCTCTTTCCATGCATACAAGGATATCAAGCGATATTCAGTCAACATCTCAACCACTTTGCAAAATTTTTTCATCAACTCCACCACCTTATATCAATAGAACGGAGCTAATGTCGTAACATGAGGAGAGGTGGTGTTTCCCCACTGCCCTACTCCCAGTACTCTGTTCGAACACTTGAAAAGTAAGAGAAGAGCTGAGAGTTAACTACATTGACTTCCAAGCCAAGCGACTTCATAGCATGGTTGGCAATGGTACCAATGCCTTCCAGGACACCACATTCGAGCGACTGTCATCTTACCTGTTTACGTTTTCCGGTCCTATACCCACCCCACCATCTAACAGCTCCAATCTCCAACAAAACAACTGAGTTGCAGAGCTATTAGCGTCCCAACCGCATGTGACGTTTGAACAGTGTACTGAAAGATGTAAACGCGTGGCAGCCATGACTACCTGCCGGTAGTCACAATGAAGCCATGCTGAACCATGATTTTTACTCAGTTTACAATCAGCACCATGATGTAGTGTGTATACTACCCAGCACAGGACTCCTTTGTGCATCCGATTAAGAAACAGGACATATTATAGAAAAGCCAGACATCATAATGTTGGATATGGCAAGGGCTTTCAATCATGCAGAGTGCAAAAGCAGCTGGAGTACCATCTGTGTGTCTCCATAAGTTTCTCTCTCTCTCCCACTTTTACTGACTCGTATGTGGTGCGTCGAACGACGGTGTACCTCAATATGCAAATGCTAAATATGTGTTGGTTCCTATACCCAGTAACGATGAAGAAGAAGACTTTCTAATAGAACACTATGCTGTGATTTAGCGAGAGGTATGATTGATTGTTACTGGGTCACCCCTGTAGAATTCTTTTTAATTCCAGTGGTTTATAACGGTTCCTTCACTTCATCATCCATACCAAGCAATTCTCTGCAATGCTTGTGATAAATTAGCTACTAGCGAAACGAGGAAGCATGTGAAGAGGATTTCGTCGGCACTCATTTCCACCTCGATTTCCACACCCGTACGTGGACCGCTACGTTTTAAGGCATTTTCTAAGGCGCATTATCTTCTTATAACATGCCGTTTTCTTATTGAGTCCTCCTCTATTTATTTATTATTTTCAAGGCTTCGCTCCTAACAATCTAGAAAATATAATTTTCGATTCTATCTAACATTGTGACTATGTTCCTAATAGAAGCATTCATTATCTATAGGGCCTTCAACCAAAGGGCTGCAGTGAGATTTGAAGACCAATTTTTCTACCTCTTCACCCCATCATTGCCTTTATTAAAAAAAAACTCTTTAAACATACAACCAACTGTGCATATGCATTTGTATGGGCGTAAAAAAACAAATTTTCGCAGCATATTTCCTTATGAGAATACACAAATTTTAGCTATCTCATTCATTACTTATATTGCATAACACAACATAAAACTGAGAATTTATTATGTATTCATATTACACAAAAATGTTATTTCGCGCAATTAATTTTGATATATTTATAAATAATTTCAGTTTACACAAAATCTAAACTAGTTTAGTAAAATTTTGTATTTTATATGTTCATAATTATTTCTCTCTAACACAATAAAACTTATCCTTTTAAATATGACCTCCTACAGCGCTATCGTGAAAAAGAATCTACAGAAAAACAAACGGACAAGAATCTGCAGTGTAAAAGTTTTTCGAAACTGAAAGTAAAGACGAAAGCATTTCCCATCCTCAACTCCCACCTCGAAACGAGCGCGGACTGCCCGGACAATGACAACTGCCTCGTACGTACGATTGGGAAAAAAGAAGGGAAGCAACAATCGTCGATTGCGCGTGGGCGCGGTAGCAGTCGTGAACGGCCTGTTTAGAGGCCTTTCCCGCTCGCGCGCCGTATACCCCGTTGCGATAAGCACGTCCCCTTATAATCGTAAAAGCGCGCCCGAAAACACTTGGGAAGTCCCATGAAAAAGCCACCGCCGCTGCGGCAGGACACGTTGAATACAGTGCAGCGCACTTTTTACGGGCGGCATTATTTTTATTATCCTTAGCTGAAGAAGTATCGTTAAGGGGATGGAAAGATAGAAGGGGGTGGGAGTAGAGAACGTCCTCGTGCAATATAATATTAAAGACTCGATTATCCGAGGGAGGTGACTTTTTACGCAAGTTTCGCGCACGTGTGTATCCGCGCATGTGCTTTCTTGCGCCGCACTGTACCCGGGTGTAATAAGAACTCATGTATGTTGTTTATTCAGTGTTCATTAATAGACGCAAGCCAAAAAGCATACAGGCTTTCGGGTTACGTATTATACTGCGACTGTTACAAAACCCCTTACACTTTGTAAGATAAAAGAAAACCAGAATACTAACTAATGAATTTGATAAAACTGTTTGTAATCTCTTGAAAACGTATTTTATGAATTCTTTTAAAATCTGTAACATTTATTCAGAAAAATTATTGCTTCATCTTGTTGACTGAGAGGTGAAAGGAGACAACTCGGCCGAGCGCTAAGAAACCAAACAACTCGGTCGAGAGCTAAGAAACCAGACAACTCACGGACTCCTTTTTTCACATTCGCTTTTTAGTTGAAAACCGCTGTTCCTTATATATTTACATACGTAATGTTTACGTACGTAAACTTTTTTTTTGTACTATTTTGAACTCGCTACAGCGGTTATCAACTAAAAAGCGTATGAAAAGAAGGAGTCCGCGAATTGTCTGGTTTTTTATAGCTGTTACGTGTGGATACACGTACGAATATAGAGGAACCAAATAAGCAAGACGTCCGATTAGAATATGACGCCGATTAGCAGAAAGCCAAGAAAGATAGAAAATAATTTTGTAGAGATTAGTAAAGCACTAGCTTATACTAGCCAAAATTTTTTACCATTACAAAAAGTTAATTATTGGAAATTTTGACGGATTCTTAAGAGAAAACTTTTAAAGTATAATATGCTTTCTATAAGTAGTATAATGTAATTGTTTGTAGGAAAATTTATTATTATTCTGCCAGATGATTTATTAATATTATTTTATTTATAAAACTATTATTTTAAAATATTTTCAAAATGTAATGTATTATGACACCTTGCAGATAACATCACCTGCTACCTCTACTTAAGTTGAGCCCTTTAATTTAAAATATAGTACTTATTAACAAATAATTTTGTATGAACTCATACACATATAACGATATAATAATAAGATTTATTGGTGTGGTGCTTGTATTAAGTCGCAATACTGGTAAGTATTTGTAATATAAGTACAACCTCTAAACTGAATAGGAAGTAGTATATGGTGACTTTTCAAGTATCCACAAGATTCGCACAGCATTAGCCTTAGTTATGGTAGATGAAATTTGTCACTAGTGGAGAAGGAACAAATTTGATATTACTTCCGAAAACGAAAACTTTAAGCTAAATGACTTTAATACTCTCATCACTTAACTTGACACTTACGAAGTATATCATAAAAAATGTCTTCCACTGATATACCTTATACGCCGTAGACATGCATAAAATTGTCGATAAGGAAAAAATGATGGAAAAAAATGCTATTCCTATTCATAAATAGTGACCTTTGTACAGTCAAGGCGTGACTGAGCATGATTTTCCTTCTTCAAAAAAGAATTAAGCGTTAAATATGTTTGTGTTTTGTAATATCGAAATTCACTATTTTTAGAAAAAGTAGATAGGCACATAGGTGTGAACAAGCACGTGTGTGCGTGTTTGTGTTGTATAATCGTATAGAATTTGTTCACTTTTGTCAATTTTTCTTAGATAACCTTTTTTATGACCGTGTTTTTCACGTGATGTGAAACCCTTATTTCAATATATTTTAAATGAACATTCAAACGTTTATTTGGAAAAAGACGAACGTCAAGCGCTCCGTATATGTAAATACTATACTCAATTTTTTTTAGCAATTCTATTATTATTTGCAAAAGATATAAACATTCTAAAATTATGTCGGTAAGCACATCACCTTAATATGGTTTCAAAACCAGAGGATAATACTGAGAACTGAACGTTTCTCATTCCTATACGGGATGATTGGATATGAAATACCATTATATGGAACATATTTCACGTCAGATATTTTAAATACAAAGTTCACAAAGTTACTGTAGAATTTAGTATTAGAACAACAATTACATTGTCAAAAGTTATTTCGTAACATTCTCTTTTCTGAATATTTGAATGAATTCTTTTTAGTAATTTCTATGTGTCTCCAGGCTAATAAAACCTCTTGGCGGCTTAGCATGATTACAATGCAATAATGTATTTTTGCTCAATATTGGCTACCCCATCTCTCTCTCTCTCTCTCTCTCTCTCTCTCTCTCTCTCTCTCTCTCTCTCTCTCTCTCTCTCTCTCTCTCTCTCTCTCTCTCTCTCTCTCTCTCTTCGACTGCACCTTCTCAATAAGTATATATAGGTCCGCTCGGACGCCGCAATTGTTTGTTTACGATCCGTGAAACGGAGTTGGAGTAGGGATGGTACGCAAGCAAGAAATTGGGGAAGCGTCCCTATAGCGGGCGTTCTTATTGAGAAGTCGGACTGTATAATTACTCTGTATATCAAACAAGAATACTAAAAAACTTTGTAATAATTAATTTTATGTTATAACGGATTTTTAAAACACTAGCAGAATCCAAACTCGCTGCGCGCGTACTATTTTGTTTTTGACGTTATGCATATATAATTTTTCATTATAATTTCATTTTAATTAGTTTAAATGATAGGATAATTATAAAATGAGATCATAAAGACTTATGAAGTAGTAACAGACAATAAATAAAATCTTTATACCGCATTGACAGGAACTGCAAAATCGAGCAAAACTGCTACTACTACGATTTTATGTATATATGGAATGCTGAAGCAACATCCGAGGAATCAAATTGTACTCGCAATTTAAGGATGACTCAAGAGTGTAGGTATCAACAATTCAGTTGAGAGAGCATCTGTCAGGAAAATGGAAGGTATCTGTTGAGAAAATACATGTAAAATCACAAATGGCAAACATCTCTTTACTGTAGCGCGCCCTCTACAGTTTCGTTCCCTAATGTACACTGCTGCTACGGACTGTTCGCTGTTCCCGCTCGCGCCGCTCGCGCCGCTCGCGCCGGCCGCCTCGCTCGGACTCACTCTGTGTCATGGATCCGTTCACGTGTCATGGATCCGTTCACGCCAGACGTGCGCTTGTACACACTTTTACTCTTCTAATAAAGTATATTCCACTCAACTCGACTACCAATTAATTAACAGTATCGTTAGATTTCCTCTATCTATTGCTAATTATTTTCAAGCCCTCATTCGGAATAATGGAACTGTTAGCCCTTTTTTGGTCATGTTAGTATACGCTGTATATCAAAAATAAGAAACAACAGAATACAGTTGGCAAATCCTGAACGAATTTAGCGCTCACCAGGCTTTAATTGAATATTTCATCGATGCTCTTTTCAATACTACACTTTTCGCGAGGTGATCAAATTGTTTCAACGCGCACAGCGCTCGTCAATAACCAGTCATTCACAATGCAGTTATTGATGGCAAGGAAGAAATAGAGAATGGCCTGCTGGCTCTGGTACATCGCCGTACCCTTTGAATAAAGAAACGTGACACTCGACTCTGAAGAGATAAAGGTCGATATCGGCACCTGACAAAATCTATCCTTGCAATGCTATTCGATATCAATTATTTGAAGCTCATTCGAGTCAGATAACAAACTGATATGTATAGTTTGTACATTAGAAATCGGAACGTCAAATGAAAGATTTTGACCTTCCTATGTGCACTAGGACGTGTATGCTCGCTCAAAATATAGGAGATTTCTATATAACATCTGCGCAAGAGAGTTAACAAAGTGAAATGCATTTGGCAGGTTTATTTGTAGAAATCGTTTGATAGTTAAATTAGAAAATCCAAAATCGATCTATCAGACTTGAACCAGACTTGTGCCTAACATTTTTTCACGGGTTATTATAAAACAAATTTTTTTGCCGTTCGCAAAGTCATATTTCACGTAAGTTTCTTTAATTTAAAAAAGCGAATCTATTCTTTATATGAAAGTTGATAAATTAATTAAAATGACGTTAAAAATGACATATTAGTAACGTGAAAGAATATGAGAGAATTAAATAAACTTTGTTTAGTGTAAGGTAAATAAATTTACATACATATTTTAAATGATTTCTTGATAATTATTATATTCACTCATGTTCATACTACCTCTATTATCATTTTAAATTATTCTTAAACTATTTTACGCGTGTATATTTTTCTTTAAAGAAGTAAAAACCTCATTTGTAAAATCAGCTAAGTCTCAGTCAGCTACTCAATCTCCTTAACAGCATAACTTTCATCACCCCTTCATTTAAATCCCAATACTCTAAATTATACGATTATTTTCGATCAAGATAGAAATTACGGGCGAGTGCGCTCGCTCTGGTCACTCTGGGGACGTACACAGACCAACTGATGCACTTTCGATCGCGCTCGGACTGCGCGCAGCACCACGGCCAACGAGTACGGTGTAACTCGCGAAATTGCGTATTTCCTGCATCTCGAGAATTACATTATCCAGTAGTTACCCATTGGCTCTTCTCTCATATTTTCGACGTACAGTTAATTCCATTACCAAGTCTCGATCGACAGATGAATGTGTGCCGGCGTGTATGCGCTTGGGTAATATCTGTGAAACGATGATGCATTACAGGTTTGCTGTTCATGAATAACTGCATAATAACGCTATCGAAGTATTTTAAATCGCCGATTTTATCGAAACCCTTTAAGAACTCTCTTACCGTAAGCAAAACTGCAGCCAACACTTTAGAATTTTAATATGTTGTTCGTTAATTTAAAAGAAGATTACATGAATTTTTTTCAGTACTTTTCATCACGAGTTTTCCGACAATACAGTTCTTGAAAAACTTGTTTTTAATATAGGTTCCTACGGGAGGCTGAGTTTCTGTGGTCTTTGAATATAAAAATCTCTTACAAAAAAAAAGCAGAAGTAAAGTTTAAAAACCTCCATTTTAATAGAAAAATATTCGAAGAATAAAAACGCAGAGGGGTTTTGGTCGCTGGCATTTGGGAAAGAAATAAGTGAAAACGTAAACAAAACGCCGAGTTCGTATAGGCTGCGCGAAGAGGTGCGCGGTGAGCGGCCAGCCTCCGCGGGGAGAGGGGATCCCCCTATTCGCCTTGCAGCATGCCACCATTAAGAATCCGAACAAAAAAACTTTTCTCTTTGTGGCCTAAATTTTATGCAACATAATAAAATTTTAATTTTATGAAATATTCGAAAAATTAAAATTGACTGATTGATCCCCCACCACGAATTAATCAGATTTCACATATTATTATAATTACCTTAAATTTTTACATTTATTTTCTAACCATCTAAAATTATTTTAACGAATTTTCAATATATCTATTTATATTATTTTTATATAAAATGTGTGCGTGCATATACATACGCACATGCATGCGATTTTACACGCACACATAACATGTGAAAATGTAATTCTAGATAACACATTGAAAACATAGAAAATTATAAAGAATGTCCCTTTACAATTACAACGCTTTTTCATTACCTTTCATAATTATTTATTTATTAAATTTGACAATTTAAATAATATCAAAACGTAGACGGAATATCGGTATAGCGTAAGATAAAAAAACCGTTGTCAAGTCATTGGAACGTAGTTTCCTCCAAATTAATTTATCAAATATGTTCAATTATAAAATATGTTCAAATATTTCAATTCAAATTTTTAGAGATTATAGGTATTCTTTTTAGAGATTATATTCTGCATTATCATGATTTTTCTAAAAAAAAATTGACCATTTAGTTAGAAAGTTATAAGCTTTAAAAACAAAACACGTTTTTGTTCCTCTCTTAAAAGAATGATGACGGAAATGTGAAGCCGAAATAAAATCTTTGCAATTGGTCAAGTGATGCGTTTAAAAGGAGCCCGTGATTGGTCGACGAAAACATACTAGTATACCTAATATCGTAATTTTCTGAACGCTAATTCAAAACCGATAGTACTTTCTTAAACAAATTTTACTTTAAATGACAACATTAAATCATCTTTCAGTTCTAATCGAATAGGATACAGTATAGTTTTCAAACTACCTTATTCTCATTATGATTCATCTAAGTATAGATTGAGTTTTCGGACTCCAAAATTTCGATGCATTTCTATATTTCCGCCCACCCCGAGTTGAAAAATGCAATTTGTAGAAAGCATCTGTATGTATGCATACGTGTCTTTGAAATTTGTCTGTCTCATAACTTGAAAACAAAAAAGAATCGGCAAAAATTTTACAGATATATGAAGTATGTGCTAAAGTTATACAAGTTCGATAAAAATTTTTTACTGAAGGTTTTAAAAATAGGAGAGAGGTGCATACTCATGATCAATGCCTAAAACCGGCTACCACACGTTTTTCGCGTTTGATGATATGTGACAACATCGGACAACTATGGTTAGATGTAAAATATAACTTTATTGAACGTATTTCGCGCCTGATATTTTAAATGCAGAACTCACGAAATTACATAAGCACATTGTTAAAAGTTATCTTCTCGTCGCTTTTCTACAATCAAAGTAATACTTTTTTTTACAATTTTTATTTCTTTTAACATTCACTCAAAATAATATATTTGTTGCTCAGTATTTGCCACTTTATTAGTGTCCAGTAAAAATTAATAAAAAATTCGATCCATAGCAGTGGAGGATAAGTTGTAAACAGGTAACTATGTGAAATTAAAAGAAAAGATTATGAAAATTAAAAATATTACTTATGTCGACTGTAATTTTCTATTCACTGATAAGAATTAAGATCTGACTACCATTAATATTAATTAATTTAATTTATAAGACTGTAAAACCGATGGAAAAATTCTTAACAGTGAGTTATTATGAATTTTGTATGAACACATCGATTTTATAAGTTCCTTATTAATATTATATTTGAGAATGGAGAAGAAGAATAGCAAGGCAGACTCGCATATTCGATTCCGTGAATTTACACTGATTTATCACGTGATTTTTCATGTGATTTATTTGAGTTCTGACATATTATTGACGATATACCAAAAAAATTTATCAGTTTAAAGCCAATTATGACTTCACCAAAATAGTTATTTTTTAAAACAGATTTTATCTCTTACAGTTCTTTTTTCAAAAACTTGTACAATTGTCATTACATATAAAAACAAAGTGTATATTGTCTTTTAAAAGTATGATAGTAATCACAATTATATATAATCAATCTTACGGTATAATGACAGTAGAAAAATTACTGTGGACTACTCGTCCAATGACCCGATCATCGCTGCCGACCATTGTATACTCTTGGTAACAAAGGTATGATCGTAATCCAGGTACTCTTGATAGCCTTAGGCCAAAATAAAGACCAAAATCCGTTCGTAAATCTGCTATCGACAGTCGCTTCCATGAAACACATTGACACACACACACACACACACACACACACACACACACACACACACACACACACACACACACACACACACACACACACACACACACAAAATGCATTCTCATCAAAATTTACCAAAAAATTTTCACAATACGAGGTTTTCTCTTTGGAGAAGTAACGAAAGTGGGAATAATATATAAATTATATATACATATAGTTCATTATACCGTATACAAACAATACTAAATAATAAAAGACAATAACAAATTTACTATTTTGGCGTTCACAAAGTAGATAAATAGTTTTTTAGGTTAACCTTTTTTGGTACACTTGAAAATATAAAGAACAAAAAAGCAGACGCAGAACGGGTAGAAAAAATTTTTTCGTAGAATTTGTCCTATATGAGTGAAGAATTTGTAAATAAACTACATCACCGGTATAATACATAAAAACTTTGTTAGAGCTTTTATTTTATTTTAAATTTTAAAACATTCGCTGATCAATTTTCAATGAATAAATCAATGAATAAATAAATAAATGTTTATAGTATTTCAAGTTGAACTTTCGTTGAATAATGTTGAACTATTTTATAATTACGTTTTAAACATTTCTACTGTTTACAAACATTAAGTTAATTTCATAACTTTTCATTATGTGTTACGTAAAAATAATAACAATGTGGGTTACTCGCCGTTCTGACCGACTCTTCGGTGTGTAAATGATCCCATGTTAGGATATAGGATGGGTTTTCCAAGAAGTAATTTGTATACATTTGTGGTCAAGATATTTTATTCAGATCTACTGATTACACTGACCGGACAAAGTTACTGGCAAAAGTACCGGAGTTACACAATTTACGCGATGCTATCCAACAATTGGACTGTAGTGAGATTTCGTTTTCCCGCACGTAAGTATCAGGGTGGATTCTTTTCTTTTTGTTTTCAAGTCCGGAATTTACACATATTCTTTTCTCACTTATTTGATCAAGTTTATCGTTGCACTGTTTGAAGCAAGTTGTAACAGGTAAACACACTAAGTACTTATGTAATTTTGAGCTCTTCTTTTCATTTAATAAAAAATTGAATGTATTATCGCATTCAGAGTTACAATAGTATACTTATCGATACTAATGTAAGTAAGAGAAATGATTTTCGTATGGCTGTGAGATTGTTGCCCGAGCGAAGCGACAATGACAATTACACGAATCGTGAATTATCTCCCGTACGCGTATCAAACAATATTTTTTAAAACGTTGAGCGGAAAGTCCGAGCTTCGCACGCAAGCTTTCGCAAAGTAGGTGTGCATAGAGTGTGGAAAAGTGATATTTTTCTTGTTCCGATACATAGTTTTCATATGACAGTAAAATATCGTACGTGGTATATACGTAAAAACGCAATATGAGAACTCATTGATCTTTTCGTGAGATGAAAAACAATCTCTCCAGATAACTTCCTGTTTCTTCAATACTTAAACTCATATTTGGTTCTTTAATATTCTTTTTTATAAATCTAATTATTCAGTAACGACATTCTATTTCAGTTTGTGTTAGATGCAAATATTACTTTATCATAGTGATTTTACAACTTGCAATATTTGAAACAAAATTTTTGTAGATACATTTGGTTATTTTAAAAAAATTTAAATAAATAAAAGAACCATATCCTTATTCAGTTAATTCGAGCGGGGCCCTAGACGAGAAGACATTTTTGGGTAGTGCGCGCGCTTCACGTTTCCCAGAGTCGTACAAATCTATATTCTCTGCCCAAATAACGAAAGAAATTTTCTGATGATCAAGACGCCGCGCTCTTTGTTAAATAAACACTGCGATTTTAAGAAAGCATGTAAGATAAAGATTATGGCTAAATAGTTGACTCAACGATTTTACATTACACGGGAACAATTACAATGAGAATAGTTATAGTAACCAATAATTAGTTGTGGTAACCATTTCATTGATTTATCTTACTAATGCTTAAAAAGATGAAACATTTAAACAGTGAAATGCTAACCGTAACCAATTATTCTTTTCCATGTACTGGACCAAATTATGGATACAAGAAGAAGATATGAACTGAGCTTATCGAACGAACAGGCTACAGTTTCATAAACAAAGTATGAACATAAGTAATACTAAAGATAGTTCTATATCCTCACAAGTACTATAATATACATTATAATATATTATAGTATATATTTACTAAAGAAAAATATACGAGTGATACTTTGGTAAGATAGCACAACTGCACCTCACCGATCAGTGTAACGAAGCAAGGCTATGGATACTGTTAGTACATGGGTGAATATAACTGCTGCGTTATATCTACGAAACTTCGGCAATCGTTTAATTTAAGGTATTGAAGCCTACGGAATGCGACATATAAACAGCTAAAACATATTCAGTTATCCAGTGATACCGCAGCCAACGCCACAAAACCCTTCAGTTCTTCCAGCCTAGGTAGAGATCCAGAAGATCCAGATCAAAAGCGAGCATGAAAAAAGGTATATAGGCTACTAAATAAGTTAAATAAGACTAAGTTAAATTTGACTAATTTATCGACAATGTTAATTTACTCAAACCTTTATGGAATTCTATTCTTTAAGAAACTATAAAAATATAGTAAGAGAAACTATTTTTATATAACATTATTGTAATGTATAGTAAATTTTGTGTGAATAAGTAACAGCAAACTTATAGTTGCTTAAATTATATATATATATATATATATATACTAGGGGGGGTACCCCCCCTGCTCGCTCCGCTCGCCAACCCCCCATTCTTTTCTATTTAATAGTAGAGATTATT
>JAPYZP010000773.1:0-21500 GCA_030522985.1 Torymus sinensis | reverse complement strand
TACATTAAAGGAACGTCATTAACTGTAAACGAACGGACGTTTGGATACGGACAAACGAATGTTCGTTAACAGCTAAATAATATTTCTTAATAGTTAAGACACTATGTATTTGAAATTTGAATTTGTTAACTGTTAAGAAATATTGTTAACTATTTAATAAATATCAGGATTTATTATAGTTAGAAAACCATACTTTTAATGTAAAGATTTTCTTTTCCCTGTGTTTATTTTGCGCTTTAATAATATTTTCATAATATACTCTCATCGCGAGATTTATCTGTGTATCGCTTACAAATGTGATTAATAACGCGTTATTCTTGCCCGCGCAGTCGCCAAGATTCGAGACCTACCTGGCACTGGTGCACACGCGCTTTTCCACAAATACATTTCCAAGCTGGGAGCGAGCGCACCCGTTACGGTGAGAATATCCGCCTATTATATATACAATAAACGTTTTAGATTGTACGAAAATGCATGGATTAATGACGATTGATGTTGGCTTACAGGTTGCTGGCTCACAATGGCGAGATCAATACGCTGCGGGGTAACGTGAACTTCATGAAGGCCCGCGAGGGCGTGATGCGCAGCAGCCTATTCGGCGATAAGCTGAAGGATCTTTACCCTGTTGTCGAGCCGAATCTCTCGGATTCCGGCAGCGCCGACTGCGTACTTGAGTTTCTCGTACACGCCGGACAGCGGTCCTTGCCCGAGGTGAGTTTCTTTTATATATATTCAAGATTTGAGTCTTTTGTTGAAATTCTATGATTAAAAAAATGGATCCAATTAATGATTGCTATGATTCCAACTACTAATGAGATTTCAACGAGAAAAACTTGATTAGTTTGTTTTGAAAAAAGAAAAAAAATTGTTAAACGATATTTTTTAATTTCGAAAAATCAGGCTGTGATGACGATGGTACCGGAGGCCTGGCAGAACGACCACACGATGGCGACGGAGAAACGGGACTTCTACCACTGGGCAGCGTGCGCCATGGAGCCGTGGGACGGGCCAGCCCTGCTCACCTTCACCGACGGCCGCTACGTCGGCGCTATCCTGGACAGGTAAAGACTTTCATGCCACTGCGGCGGTACTTTGATCCGAGACATTTCGCTTCCATATGGACAGTTTACATCGCATCGACCATGGAAAATGAGACACGTGCTGATTCTCAATACTAAAGTTATTTCGTGTACCAAGAAACTTGACTGTAGTTGCCGTTAATTATTAATTACGTTTTATTGATGTTGAAAGAAAGTGGGCGTATATGCCATTAAACAAGAAAATATCGTGATTATGTGTTATGTAATAGGGTTGGTATTTGCAGTAGAGCTCGTTTGAGTTCTCGGTCAGAAGACCGAGACACTCGCCTTCGAGTCGCTACAGAATGAAAAGTGACGGGGGATGGCCACTAGGAGTTAGATATTAGGAAGTTATTTTCGTTTTGTTTTTCGTTTAATTTTATATGCTTTATTTGTTGCTTACTTTATGTTCGTTCTCCCCTACAGCTTACCGCCA
This sequence comes from Torymus sinensis, assembly GCA_030522985.1. NCBI lineage: Eukaryota > Metazoa > Arthropoda > Insecta > Hymenoptera > Torymidae > Torymus > Torymus sinensis. The sequence goes on along the minus strand of JAPYZP010000773.1, from coordinate 19,985 downwards.
TTCCTTGTTCTTTTACATTATGTATAGACACATATTGTCTTCTCTTCACATGTCATTATTACATTGCAGGAAAATAACAAATTATAATAAAAGTTAAGACAATAAGGCGAGCATGAGGCGAGTTTAACTGCAAGTAGTCCCGCGATCTGTCAAGTTTCTCGATACTGAGCAAAGAAAAAAACAAAAAAAAAATTAGTAACGTTGGCAAAAATGACTGTAGAAGGTATATCGTGAAACGACAGTTGCTTGTTAGAGAGACGCTCGGTTAGTTTGACGTTGTCTGGTCTTGATCGAGCGCCTTCTGCGTCGGTTGACACACACCCACCGGAGGGAAACAGCGACGAAACGAAAAAAAAAATGAAAAAAACGGAAAAATCCTCGCACAAGCATTGTCGTGTTCGCAGCCATACCGCTCTGCGTCGTTGTTTGTCAAATCCAGGCATGAGTATAGACCGAGTAAACTGGCGTATCTCAGAGAGCACACGCAGAGAAAGAGAGAACGCGAGAACGAAAGAGAAAAAGAGAAAAATGACTGTAGAGTTTGTGCGAGTGCCGACGGAATAAGGCAAACGAACGAACTTTTGTTGATGATGAAGCTACAATAAAGTTGAGAGACGAGAGAGCGGATTATTACACAGCGCCGCGCGGCACAGAGCAAAGGTGTGGTAATACAAAAGACTTTTTTGAATTTTTTGTTTGGCAGAAATGGCCTGCGCCCGTCGCGCTTCTACGTCACTAAGGATAATGTGATGGTGATGGCGTCCGAAGTGGGCGTCTATGACACTCCGCCCAGCAATGTTGTCCTGAAGGTAAACGAGAGAGCAAGCAAAGACAGAATTAAGCGACGAGAGAGAAAGAGCGAATGAGATAGAGAGACGACCGAAGCGATCAAAGATGTGCGATGGGAACCAATTGATGGGCGCTGCTGATTTTAATTCTGGGCTATATCGGACGGAAATTGACAAAAAAAATAAAAGTGACCATTTATACGAGCGCACACACGCACGATTATCTCTTATCCCCAGGGCTCAGAAATCAAAACGCCATTTTTAACCATAACTCTCCTGCTCATTTCATTTATTTTTTCTATTGTCTTTGAATATGAAGAATTTACAGCTGTAGGGTCAAGAGATTCTTGTGGGACATCTTTGGGCGGCTGATTGGGGATTAGTGATCTACGGTTCATATTGTACCTTTATTATAGCGGATTTTTCGCAACAAGTTGACAAGCGATATTGCTTATATACTATAATTATTATTCCTCCTTTCTAATTCTCTTATTTTTCGTTATTAATTTTTTCAATCATTCAGTTTTTCTATATTTTTCTCAACATAGATTGCTCTTATCCTCGTTGTTGAGTGTTGCCATTTTGAAATTAATGATAGAAATCTTAAATCAATAATTGATATCTAAAAGTGATCTGTGTATGATGTATTCAGATACTTCATTCAAATTTTCACAAACAGCTTCTTTGTACTGGTATCCTGTCTTTACTATAAGTATATCTGTTAATTATCATTTTACTACTCATATAAAAGACTTATAGTAAAAACAGAATATCAATTGAAGATTCAAAAGCATTTTAACAAATTCTCCAGTGTCTACTTGATAGAAAGTCACGTTGTATTTTAATTTATTTTTTAATCATGTCATGTATAATATATAATTTAAATCATCTAGGGACTAGGTTTGTATAGAGGAGTAGGACCGTCATCCAGTGCTGTCATATGAATGTTAACCAACTCATGTCCCACGTGCACAAATATTGATTATTATTTTATTTTATTTTCAGAGCCGATTGAAGCCTGGCAGAATGTTGCTGGTCGATACCGAAGAGAAACAGATCATTCAAGATGTGGAACTTAAGTTGAAGATCGCCAGAAGTCGCCCACACTCTCAATGGCTGAAGAATCAGGTATTTTTCACAATTACATACTGCGCATAAGTGCATTTTGACGGTAATAGTGAACTGTTAATCATGTATTGTCCCTACGTTCATGTCGGTATCAATTTTTGTGGAACCGTGATGAAGGATTGTGTTACGTTTTTTTGTTTCTTTTTTTATTTTTAATCATCGTAATAATCAATTAAAATGTGGTAAATTAAATGAATTTGTGACTATGACATAGACAAACACAATAATTGGCATATTGTTAATCCAAAATCATTTTTTTCCAATTTCTCCATATGCTGACTGTGACTGGTGTTTTTAAAAGAGGGTGAGTTCAGAAATAATCATCTAAATTCATGTGTGTGTTTTCTTTTTTTCCAAATCTTTTTCATCCACACTTGGATTTGACAATACTTTCGTGCAAGTAAAAGCACTATTTTTACGTTCTCCACAACTATACGTACTTTCGTTTTCTCCTCTCATCTTTACTGTAAGTCCTTCCTCCTTTTTTGCCTTTATTATATGTTTTAGGGTAAATATTGTGTATAGTAGTTTACATCTATATAGCAACTATTTTTCTATGTACTTTAGTTATAGTATTTGTTGTATATGATTTGAAATATTATTATTTACAAATTTTATTTTTTAATAATGCTGTAATAAAAATCTTGGTTGGCTGGCTGCTAGATCCTATATATTTAACGATAAACTTTTAACTTTGACTCTTTCACTTTAGATAACCATGGACGACTTTCGTGCAGCTCACACTGAGGACATCACTTCCAGTGTCGAAAATGGCGTTAGCAATGCTGTAGTACCGACGAATGGAATTTCAAAGAAAGATGGAATTTCTGTGGTACACCGCGTTTGGGGAGGTGACAAGCGAATCGCTCTATTTGGCTACACCCTCGAAACAATCAATCTACTTCTCTTGCCAATGATTAAGACCAAGTAAGTTGTTGTACTTATTTTTCTATTAATAAAATTTAGTAACTAATTCTGTAAAAAATTAAAGTAACAAGATTAAATTTGAAACTAAAGAAAATTATGTATTCATGTTGTATTAAACAAAAATAACTTTTTCAGGAAAGAGGCTCTTGGATCTATGGGTAATGATGCTCCATTGGCATGTCTGTCTGAATTCCAACCACTTCTCTACGAATACTTTAAACAACTATTTGCTCAAGTACGTAAACATTTAGTTGAATTTATTCATACCTTCTGTATTACAATTATTATAATAAATTATTTTTTTCTGTCACAGGTAACAAATCCACCCATTGATCCGTTCAGAGAAAAAATTGTAATGTCACTTTTATGCCCCATTGGTCCAGAAAGTAACATTTTAGAACCTAGTGAAGCGTACGTTCACCGTTTATTTTTAAAACAACCAATTTTATCCTTGCATGATCTTGAGGTCATCAAGAAAACTAGCTACCGTGGTTGGAAGTCTCAAATTATTGACTGTACTTACCCCAAATCAGATGGTACATCTGGTTTATTAAAGACTCTGGATAGAGTTTGCAACGAAGCCAATGAAGCTGCTAGAGCAGGATATCAACTTCTTGTTCTATCCGACCGTCAGGCTGGACCAGAAAGGTAAAATATTCAAATATAATACCTTTTATTCTTATTATAACTGTTCTTGAATTGACAAAAAGTAAATATCTAATTACTGCTTAGAGTACCTGTGAGTATGTTGATGGCGCTTGGAGCAGTTCATCACTTCCTGATTGAGGAAAGACAGCGTATGAAAGTTGGTCTTATTTTGGAAACAGGAGAAGCCCGAGAGGTTCATCATATTTGTGTTCTTCTGGGTTATGGAGCAGACGCTATTTGTCCTTATTTGGTATTTGAAATGGCCAGAAACTTAAGAGCTGACTTCGTTTTGGATGAAACGATGACGGACGATGTCATATTCAAAGTAAACATTTTTATTATATTTTCTTACATTATAAAAGTTTTAAGAAATTAATTATTATATTAATATCTAATGATTATAAAATGGATCCAATTCATGATGTTTTTTTGATTACAAAATTTTTATGAACTATCACTACATTAAAACATTTTTCTTATGTTTTATCTTTTCAAGTATTATAACGATATTTATCAACATTTTAGGGTTATTCTGAAGCTATGGAACGTGGTATAGCCAAAGTTATGGCTAAGATGGGAATATCAACACTGCAATCATACAAAGGCGCTCAGATCTTTGAAGCTGTTGGATTGGCAGATGAAGTAGTCGATAAGTGCTTCAAGGTGTGTAGAAACTCATAAAGAATTTTGAATATGAAAAAGAAGTTTGTCTTATCAATGATTATAAACTGGATCCAATTAATGATTTCCATTGATTCAAATTGTATATGAGATTTCGGTATGATAAAAAATTTAATTAGATTTTTTGCTAAAGAAAATGTGTTACTTAAATCGTTACTTTTTTTAAAGGGTACCTATTCTCGTATTGGCGGAGTTACCTTCGACATATTGGCGCGTGAAGCTTTTGCTAGACACCGAATAACCTACTGGGATGATAGCTTCGACACTGTTGTCATCAACAACCCTGGAATCTATCACTGGCGTGCTGGGGGAGAGAAACACATCAATGATCCTCGTAGCATTGCCAGCCTCCAGGAATACGTAATGTCAAAGAACTGGAGCGCTTATGAGAATTACCGAAAGACATCCATGGAAGTTGTGCAAGCTTGCACACTTCGTGGTCAGCTCGAATTCGTGAAGGATAAGACTCCGGTCGATCTCTCCATGGTAGAACCCGCTTCGGATATCGTGAGGCGCTTTGCGACCGGCGCCATGAGTTTTGGCAGTATCTCTCTGGAAGCTCATCAAACTCTTGCTATCGCCATGAATAGAATTGGTGGTAAATCCAACACTGGCGAGGGTGGCGAAAACGCTGATAGATATCTGAATCAAGATCCTCAATTCAATAGGCGTTCGGCGATTAAGCAAGTTGCTAGTGGTCGTTTCGGTGTTACCTCGAGTTATCTCGCCAGCGCTGATGATTTGCAAATTAAAATGGCTCAAGGTGCGAAGCCCGGCGAGGGTGGCGAATTGCCTGGCTATAAGGTAAACCATTGACCTTCTTTTTCTTCTTTAAGACATAAGTTTTTAGTCAGAATCTTTTGATACTCATTACTTTTCATAATTGTAGGTGACAAAAGATATTGCTGCTACCAGACACTCGGTACCAGGTGTCGGTCTAATTTCTCCTCCACCTCATCACGATATTTATTCTATTGAAGATTTGGCTGAATTGATTTACGATTTGAAATGTGCTAATCCGAATGCAAGGATATCCGTGAAGCTTGTGTCTGAAGTCGGCGTTGGTGTAGTCGCATCTGGTGTTGCTAAGGTAAAATATTACTCCCATAAAAAATTCAGTTGCCCCATAAAAATCCTTGCTCTTTTGCTAATTGAAATAAATTAATTTTAGGGCAAAGCTGAACACGTTGTCATTTCTGGTCACGATGGTGGAACCGGAGCAAGTAGCTGGACTGGAATCAAGTCGGCAGGTCTTCCATGGGAGTTGGGTGTGGCCGAAACGCACCAGATCTTGACCCTTAATAATCTTCGTTCACGCATGGTTGTTCAGGCTGACGGGCAGATGCGTACTGGTTTCGATATTGTCGTTGCTGCTTTGCTTGGTGCTGATGAGTTTGGTCTTAGTACCGCTCCTCTCATCGCTATGGGATGTACCATGATGAGGAAGTGTCACTTGAACACTTGCCCCGTCGGTATTGCAACTCAAGATCCTCATCTGAGGAAGAAGTTCGCCGGTGCACCTGAGCACGTGATCAATTTCTTCTTCGCTTTGGCAGAAGAGGTATGTATTACGGAGAAAAATTACTGTTTATTTTTATTTTACAAAAAATATTTTTTATAGATTCGTACTATTATGGCTTCTCTGGGAATTACTAAATTCCAAGATCTCATTGGTCGCACAGATTTACTTAAAGTCCGCGAGGGCATTACAGTAGACAAAGCCAAAACGCTTGATCTCTCAATGATTTTGCGTAGCGCTTTGGAATTGAGACCTGGTGTTAACATCAAGGGTGGAAGTGTTAAACAGGACTTCCAGTTAGAAAACAGACCCGATAATGAGGTTATTACAAAGGCAACGGCTGTTATGAATGGCCAACAGAAGAGCGTTAATATTGAAATGACTATTAACAACGAAACCAGAGCATTCGGATCAACGTTAAGTTATTACATTTCGAAGTATGTAAACAAAACTTGTTACGTTAAAACATCATCCATCCTAAATATTTCTACTTACTAACGTATTATTATGTTTAATTTTAGGAAATACGGAGAAGAAGGTCTCCCAGATAACAGTATTAATATCAAGCTTACAGGCTCTGCTGGACAGAGTTTCTGTGCGTTTATGACTAAGGGAGTTCACGTGACTCTCGAGGGAGATGCCAATGATTATGTTGGAAAAGGTCTTTGCGGTGGTGAAATCGTCATTTACCCACCCAAAGAATCAGACTTCAATTCCGAAGCTAATGTGATAGTCGGCAACGTGTGCCTCTACGGTGCTACCTCAGGTCGCGCTTACTTCCGCGGTATTGCGGCTGAGAGGTTCAGCGTGCGAAACAGTGGAGCTGTTGTGGTGGTCGAGGGCGTGGGCGATCACGGTTGTGAATACATGACCGGTGGTTGCGCTCTGATCTTAGGTCTGACGGGAAGGAACTTCGCTGCTGGTATGTCTGGCGGTATCGCCTATGTTCTGGACGTTGATGGATCGTTCAAGAGGTACAAATCAATTTCATATCAAAGACTTATGTAGTGGTTTATGACTGTGATAATAATGCTTCTGATATTTTTTTAGCAAATGCAACCCAGAGATGGTTGAATTATTACCCCTGAATGCAAAGAAAGATATCGACTACGTTCAACAATTGTTGGAGGAATTCGAAGCAAAGACCGGATCTTTGATTGCACGAGAATTGCTAGACATTTGGCCAGAGCCGACCAGCCGCATCTTCAAAGTATTCCCGTATGAGTACCAGCGAGCTTTGCAACAGTTGGCGGAAGAGAAAGAAATATTGGAGAAAGGATCGACTTTAACTGAGACTGCTGTTGCGATTACCAACGGTAATGCCAAAAATGAATCTGTGATGGATATAGAGGATGTGGTAGCTGATGCTGAATTAGCACAAAAGAAACTAGATAAAATTAAGGGCTTTATGAAGTACAAACGAACGGGTGGACATTATAGACCTGTTGAGAAGCGCATGGAAGACTGGGGTGAGATTTACAACTTCCAGGGTGTTAGGAAGGGACTAAAGGTGCAAGCTGCGCGATGCATGGAATGTGGTGTTCCATTCTGTCAGAGCAGCCACGGTTGTCCGCTTGGAAATATTATTCCAAAATGGAATGATCTTGTATTCCAAGATAATTGGAAAGAGGCTCTCAATCAACTTCTACAGACTAATAACTTCCCAGGTTAGTTAATAGTCAAATTTCCAGTAGTCCCACAAAGTATTATTTAATTGTAAAATAGATCAATAATCCAATGAATTTTTATAATTGCAGAATTCACTGGAAGAGTATGTCCAGCTCCTTGCGAGGGTGCTTGTGTTTTGGGTATCTCAGAACCAGCCGTTACAATCAAAAACATCGAATGCGCAATCATCGATCACGCTTTTGAGCAGGGATGGATTGTAGCCCATCCACCGACTAAGCGATCTGGCAAAACGGTTGCTATCGTTGGATCTGGCCCCGCGGGATTGGCCGCTGCACATCAGCTGAATAAGGCTGGACACACTGTCATAGTATTCGAGAGAAACGATCGAGTTGGCGGACTACTCCAGTATGGAATTCCTACAATGAAACTTTCAAAGGAAGTAGTACAAAGGCGAGTTAAGTTACTCGAAGAGGAGGGTATTACTTTCAAAACTAACGTCAACGTTGGAAAGAGTATTACAGCCAACGTAAGTTACTCTACTTTTAATTTAAAGAAACCACGATGATAAATTTTAAACGATTTATTTATTATTTGAATTATTTTAAAGGAATTAAAAGAACAACATGATGCGCTTTTAATATGTACGGGAGCCACGTGGCCAAGAGATCTTCCAATTCCAGGACGTCAATTAACCGGCATTCATTTTGCTGTTAGCTTCTTGGAGCATTGGCAAAAAAAGCAAATGGGTAACAAGACACCACTGAACCCAGAGTTAATGGCCAAAGACAAACATGTAATTATCATTGGAGGTGGAGATACTGGCTGTGATTGTATTGCAACATCTTTACGTCAAGTATGTTCTTTATATTATATTCATAAATTTAATTTAGTTCAAAGTTTCAAATACTTACTTTTGAATGATTTGCCTTTACAGGGAGCTAAATCAATCGTTACATTCGAAATCTTACCAGAACCACCTAAGACCAGGGCAGAAGATAATCCTTGGCCACAATTCCCCAGAATATTCAAAATGGATTATGGACACGAAGAAGTCGTACACAGATTTGGCCAAGATCCTAGAGCATTTAGTACTTTAAGCAAGGTGATACTTTTTTTTATGTATTGAGTAAACAACGCACGATTCGAAATATTTTTACAAGAAAAATAAAACTAAGAATTTTTTTAAATCAATTTTATAGGAATTCCAGGAAGATGGAAATGGTCGCGTAAGCGGTATTAAAACAGTCAATGTAGCTTGGACGAAAGATGAAGCTGGTAGATGGAAAATGGATGAAGTTCCTAATTCTGAAAAGGTAAGCATAAGTTGTGATTATAATAAAATTGACGGTCTGATACATTACAACTAAAAAAATATTAAATTAATTTTTAGGTTTACAAATGTGATTTGGTTTTACTTGCTATGGGTTTCCTGGGTCCCGAGAAATATGTGTCAGAACAACTAGTGACAAAGATGGACGGTCGTGGAAACTTCGAAACTCCTATTGGAAAATATTCGACAACTGTACCTGGAGTATTTGCTGCTGGAGGTAAATATCTTACTCGAATTCTATTACAAATTCACTTTTACATATTTTTGTTAATAAAAAATCGTTCCAGATTGTCGAAGGGGCCAGTCTCTGGTCGTGTGGGCAATCACAGAAGGAAGACAAGCGGCTCGTGAAATTGATTTGGCCTTAAATAAAACAACTTGTCTCCCGGGAGTCGGAGGCGTTGTGACTTATCCTATTAATGCAGTCTAATCATATTCTTCCAATTTTATGGAGTAGATTTTACATACACGCACTATTACATTTATTGATCCCTCCATGAGGAATGAAGTTCTGAGATATAGCTATTTTTTGCAGTTATAAGATCTGATTATGCAGAAGATCAATCGTTTAGAAATGATAGAACGATTATTTAATCGAGGGCTTTTTTAATCAGTGAGCACTACAGATGTCTCTCTAACATGCATACTTGTATGTATATTAGTTTTAACGGATCTGTGAGAAAAAATACTTAAGACCTGCTGAGATCCGCCGTCTTACCGTATCGTATTCGTTTTAAAAAAAGCATACAAAATATATATCTTTTGAATTGCTATTAAGTCACGCAACGACTTTTTTTAGCCGATAATGAATTATATTGCATATCAAGCAATACCAAATGCTTCTAAACCAAGATTATTCGCCCACTTTTGCGAGCGACAAAGACGTTCGGACGCTTTGCATTCCTTGATCAAAATTTATGTTTGTTGGCGAGGCGTAGTTACTATAATAGTCGGAATAATGTACTTTTTTAGACGGCAATCAAACATGGTACGTATATATATATACCCTTACATGCCCGTCTGTGTAATGGTAATTTTCAATTTATTCAACGGAAATGTCGACTTTAAAACAAAGGCTGGTGAAAAACGTGCGTCCTGCGTTGTTACAAAATACATAGTAAGCTGCGTGTTTGTTGATGATTATATTATTGACCGTCAAACGAAAGCTTCAAAAAAGACAAAAAAACAAAAATAATAAGAATACTGTACGCAATGAGTTTGGAGCGCAGCGTCAACGAGAGAAACGCCTAAGCTCTCAGAATGGATAGTTTTTTATTTTTTAAAAAAGACGTCCTTTTGCGTGAATTGAAAATGGTCAATTACCTCTCTACGCTTTGAGTCCCACCAATCATAGTATTGCTCCAGCGATAGCCGTGTAGAGAGGCAGAAACTGTGCCGGCTCGTGAGATATCAGTATGATATTGTTTTCCTTTTTTTCTTTTTGTTATTTTCATAGTTTTATTATTTTTAGTTTTTAAGCACCTTACGATCTAACGTAATTTTACGTACATATAATGTAATTTATTTATGAATTGCTCTAGTATGAGAAAAAGTGTAAAAATTTGTATTTCATTCACCTTCAATTTCTATACAAGGAAGTCCGTTTACTCGACAATTGTTTTTTTAATATTGTCATTTGTATGATGCTGCAAATTTACATGCGTATGATATAAAAACTATCAAGACAATAAAATTATATTAAATGTTCGAAGTTTTCGTATTTTTTTTTCTACCCGACCCACGTAACTTGAATTGTAAACTTTAATAATATGAATGAAATTTGTATAAATAGTGTGGTAATCAATAAATTATATAAATAATATTTTTTATATAAATTTATACAAATCTGTTATTTTTAGACACATCAATCCTTTGCCAAGATTATTTGGCGACTTACGAAATCATTCACACATTTGACCTTATATTTTGGAAATATCTACTTCAAACCTTGGGAAAACTAATTGCAATTGGTTTTATTCGTAAAATAGTACATTATGTAACAAGGAGAAAAGTCGCTCTTAATTTTCATCTGAACTATGACCATTTTTTTTTTATTTAAGTGTATTATTTGAACAATATTTAGATAAGTAAATTTGGGAAAAAAGTAAAATTAGTTAAAAGAGAGAAACAAGTTTCACTTTAGTCCCGCTTTTCAGGGAAAAAAGTGACCACTTTAGTTGAGATAGGAATAAAAATAATTCATTTGTTCATCAAATAAATTATTTTAAAAACTGATGTATGTTGGTCATTAATGGACGAGAAGTCATACAAAGAATTTTAAACTGAATAAATTTTATTGATTTCATTCGTAAAATTATACGCACATCATTGTATTGCATGCCGTTCTATTATAAGTAAGTACATTTATTGAATTATTGGTTTAATGTATATTTATAATACCAATAAATGGGTTTTATACTACTAGCTGCTATGAATTAATTTATTACCTTATTATTAGAAAGGAGATAATCGTAAATTACAGTTCCCTTTCAAGATTTTTATATCATATTACTCTCTATTATTCTTCAGAAAATGATTTTCATGCACAAATAAAATTATCAATAAGTATTATAAGGAAAATTTCACAATGCTACCAACTTTGAGATCTCAAGGCTTGTATAAAAGAATAAATATAAACATTTTTCCGATCATAAAGCGCTAAGTATCATCACGAGAGATCAGATGTGCATTTCCGTCTGATGCAGCTGCAGCATCACGACCGCACGATATATATAAGTATATAGCGCGCTATCTGATCATCGAACGTGCGAATCATCACATAAGCTCTCGCCAGCCTCATTTTCTCCTCATCCGATGCGCGCGAGAAGAAACACGGAAGTGCAGTAGCTGAACTTGAGCTTATTCTGAGAAAGCATCTCATTGGATAGGGGCGCTACTCACACTTATTTTATTACACGCGAATGCACACATTGTAGTTCCGCACAAATCTGGGCGATAAGATGGGCAGCGCCGACACAGCGGTCAAAAAATTTTCCGCCGAGAACGGCGAGACCGTGCAAAAGCCGGATCCCGTCGAGGAGGAATACGGCCCCAATCTCAAGATCCTCCCGACGAACGATCAGGTGAAGGAGTTGCAGACTATCCTCAGAGACAAGTGAGTACTCGCTCGCACATTTTCCTAACCTTGCGGCATGCGCGCGGTTGAGCTCAATTGCATGCGAAATGCGTGATGCTAATACATATACATAAGTGCTTTATCGCGAGTGATGTTATATATTGTCAGATAATAGTTGCATAAATCTTCATGACTTGCAGGACGACCACGAGAAGCGATTTCAAGTTCTACGCAGATAGATTGGTAATTTATATGTTGATGTAACTTTTTTTTCTTCTGCCGAGGTGGAGGAATTAGTTTTATTTTACATAGGATCTTTTTTTTTCTGGATGTACAGATAAGGTTGGTGATCGAGGAGAGCCTGAACCAATTGCCCTTTTCAAAATGTGTGATCACGACACCAACCGGTGCAAAGTACCATGGCCTCAAGTACCAGAAGGGCAATTGCGGTGTGTCAATTGTAAGAAGCGGAGAGGCAATGGAGCAGGGACTCAGAGATTGCTGCCGTAGCATAAGGATTGGCAAAATTCTGGTGGAAAGCGACGTTGACACGCATGAAGCAAGAGTTGTTTATGCCAAGTTTCCGGATGACATTGCAGAGAGAAAAATACTCCTAATGTATCCTATAATGAGTCTGTATCTGAGAATCTTACTTGTACTTCGAGCTAAGATTTGATAGGTTATTGATTTTTCATTATTGTGTTAGGTACTGGAAATACTGTGATAAAAGCTATAGCTGTGTTGAAGGAACACAGTGTACCAGAAGAGAATATTATACTGTCTAATTTATTTTGCACACCATTTGCAGCCCAAACATTAATCACTGCATTTCCCAAGGTAATGTATTTTCATTGTTGAGATTTTTAATATTTTATATTAGAATAAGTTGAAGTTCTAAAAGCATTTGTTTCTAGATGAAAATTTTAACATCCGAAATTCGCACAGTGGCTCCAAATCATTTTGGACAAAAATATTTTGGTACGGACTAAACTACTTTGAGCTTTACTAGCACCAACTACTGGAACTGGGTTCAGAAATTGAAAAGATCGAACTTAGATCTCGTAGAAAATAAACTATTAAAGGAGGGATATTGCTCAATACTTTTAGCAATTGTAAAAATATTGCTATACGGGGGCCTTTTAATAATTTGATACAATTGTATTTGCACTTGGTAGATCTTTTTTAGTTAAATATGTAATATATGTAGCTTAACTTCTTTTATCAGTTTTATACTACTTTTTATGTAAAAGAAATTCTAAAAAAAAAAAAACATGCATAAAATTTTTGCAATTGCTGAAATATTATAGCATAGTGTATCTAGTAGCATCTACGTAGATTTGTACAGCTAGCATTGATTTATACTTATTCATCATTTGTATAAGTTTTATTAGATAATTTTTTCAATTTATTGCTAGAAATAGAATATTTTAATGTGTACTTAATAATACATTGCTATAAAGTACTCAATCCTTTTCATACCTCCTACAGTACTTTATTTTCTATATTTATAATATTGTGTGCAATTGAGTTTTTATTGGTAATGGAAAAAAAGTTTTGTTGTAACACTGCTTATTTTAGATTTTAATTTGCCAAATTTTTTAAATTTCTTAAAATGCACCATAACCAATAATCACTTCATAATTTAAGATCACATTGTAAAAACTTTTTTCGTTACTTCATGAAAATTTTACAGCTCATGAAGCCTAATTTGTACATTATACAAAATGGTACAACATACATTTAACATGTATAGCATTTTTCATTATTTTTTTTTATAACATAGATTTATGGCGAATTTGTTATCATCTAAGATCATGATGTGTTCTAATAACAATATTTTATACCAAAAAGTTTTTTTCTAAATATATATGCCAACATTTTTCATGCAACGATAAACATGAATTGTGTAGCCTGTATCACAAATTGAGAAGCATTGCATAATATAAATTTATTCATAAGTTATTCAAGTAATTGTGAGACTGTAACTGTAATTTTTTTCTGTAAAGTACAGTTATTTTGCATTTTTATCTAAAATAAATACTATTATGTTCTTACTGAAAATTCTATCTGCAATTTAACTGTACTTCTCTGAAACAAAAACTAATATACTTCTGTTTATGATTCCTTGTGCATAATATAGAAAGAACTAATTTTTTTTTCTGTTATTGATTATAACTTATTTCACAAATATGTAAACTGAAATAAATTTATCAATATTAAATTATACTTTAAAATACAAGATTCTGATGGTAAACAAATATGTAAATTAAACATATGACAAGAAATATACGTTTGTAAATATAGTATGTAAATTAAATGTTTAGTATCAATGTAAAATTTGTTGGGAAATCAAATCATACTCTTCAAGTGAAAATTCACATTATCTTCATAAAATTATGAAAACTTGTTTGGACAAAAAATAAAATTTATAACTAGAAAGTTTTTCTGTATAATAAATATTTAATTTTTCATTTGTAGTTATTTGAGAGTATTTCCATAGTTATGGAGTGATCTGATTTCCTAAAATAAATTAATTCAGAATTCTATTTTTAAATATAGATGCGTTTTTAAATTAAGATGTACCTAATTAAGAAAAAAAAGAATAAAAAATGAAAGCGAAAATAAATGCTATGATAAAATTGTGTTTTTTATGTCATTATTCAAAAACAAATTTAATGTTATAAAAATATCTAGTTTATTTTTCATTCTAATTACGTTAAAAAGAATTGAATAATATTTCAAAATTTCATTTTTATGCTTCAATATAAAGAGAAACTAATTTCTGATAATTAATTCATTAAGGCAATGACGCTATTATTGATTTCAGGCTGTACAGAACGTGGTGTAACGAAGAACTTGATAATCTGACATTTTCATCTGATAAGAAATTAACAAAGATACGGAAGACGATTGTATGCGTTCAAATTAATGCCTAATATTTAATTAAGCATTCCTAACATAGTAATTATTTTTAATAACAAGAATCTCAACTCATGATGAAAAGTAAAGTGAAGGCAATTCCTAGTTAAATGTTGATAGCAAAGCTCTATTTTGCTTACATTAAAGAAATCTACTTCTTACCACAAAATTATCCACATGTAAAAATGAAAAAATTTACAGATTAAAAAAATCGATTTCTCACCACAAAATTATCCAAATACGAAAATGAGAAAATTTAGAGATTTTCTTGGACTGAATAAAATTGTAGTATGTTAACTTAAATTTCGATAAAAACATAATGATGTTTATTTTTGTTAGTTATAAAATCTGCATGTTTTTATAACATATGTAAACAATATTTTTGTTGCAAATATAAAATATGTATTTATTTAGTTATGTGTTCTAAATTTGTTTTAATCTTTTGACTCCCTATATTAACTTTTACAAGGCTATTCTTCAAGCATTTTCTTTCTTCAGAAAATGTAAATTCAAATAAATCATTTCAGGCAAGGACAACTTTAAGCTGCAGGAATGTACATTTTAACATTTATTCTTGCTATAAGCTAGCAGTCTCTTGTAACTTGATTCAAATACAATTTGCTTTAAGCTATCAAACTGATTTTTACAAATAATCTTGTTTTCAATAAATTTTTAGTGCTATAAGAATTAAATTTATATGTACAATTTGTTAACTGTAACATAAGAGCACAAAATATAATTTCCTCTGTTTAATATCTCATAGCTCTAACGAAATGAAAAATTATGAAAGTAAAAACTAAGCGAGTATGTTTAGACTTGTCTTAGAGTTGACTGCATACAAAAAAAATACTTGGAAAAAGCACTTAAAAAAAGTGCAATTTGCAAGCTATATCAACTCTTCTAATTTGCATGGACGTATTGCTGGCAGTTTTACCTCATCATCTTGAAAAAAGGCGACTTTACAAAAATGAAATAAATCATTTGTGAAGGAAGAATTGGTCGCAATGGATTCCATATGTAATGTAATTTTCTCTTGATGCAAATGATGCCAATCTACTCTTCATCATCTTGATTTTCAGAAACGTCTTCTGTTTTACCATCTTCATCCTTCTCAGCATCTAGATTATCTTCAGATAAGTCTTTAATCTCAGTTTCAGAGCCAGAACGTTTTACGTTATCAGAAAGCTGGTCATTATCAGTCTCGGATGGTCTTTTTTCTTCCGTTCTGTACAAAAATAAAAAATTGTTCAAATAAAAAATGATTTTGCTCCAAATCACACTGATGATGCTAAATTTTTCATTTTACTCACCCATCAGCATCTGCTACTGTTTCTGCGTCTTTATCAGTGGAAGGCTGAAAAGATATTGACATTGAATTACACAATCACTGTAAAAAGATTTAGTTGTATTGAATAGTTGTTACCTCTCGACTAGAACCATTGCCATTCTGTTGAACGTCATTGGTTTGTGACTTGTTTTCCGTAACTTCTCCGCTACTAATGGAAGCCCCTTTCAGGAATTTTTCAAGCTCATCCATCTCATTCGCCTCATCAAAGTCCTCATAGTCCTAAACAGTGATTCAATAACAGCCAGTTAACTACCATCATAATTCATAATTATCTCAACAGTCTCTTTGAGCCAAACAGAAAAAAACCTACTCCGCAGTACTCCTCCTCGTTGAAGATCTGCGGTGGCAGGGGATATTTACTGTCCTTGGCATTGCTGTTCATCTGCATGAACTCCTTCTCCTGATCCTTACCGGGCTCCGTGATGTCTATCACCTGGTATTCTACATTTTTGCTCTCCAAGATCATCAACACTCGCTGCTGCCGTTTCTTCACCTACACAATCATACATCGTGTAAAGCAACATACATATGATAAACAGCTCTCGCGACTCTTCCTTCCCTCTCTCCATCACCCTCTTTCCCTCTCTCTCTCTCTCTTTCCACACACACACACGTCAACAATACCCGAGACAAATAAAAGTGACTAATCAAACGGGGCGCGGGCCCCGAGTAGGTATAATTTTAGATAGGGAAAAGAATGCAAAAAAATAATAATCGCCGGCACCTAGCGCTCGTGTACACACATAGGCGATCGATCGACCGCTCCCGAGGGCTGTGCGTGATGTTATTGTTGGAAGAAGGTGGTGTAAGGAAAAGGAAAAATAAGCGCCCGCGCGCGTGTGCAGTTATAAATAATACAAAATACACGCGCGCGCGCGCAAGTACGTATATAAATCTCTCCGCGCTCTATCTACTCTCGCGAAACGGAGCACGCAGATTAAACTGCTGCTTCGGCATCACGGAGATTCAATTATCGAGAGACGATATAGACCACACGACGCCGAGATACACCTATAGTACAAGCAACCCAGTAGAAAATTTTGATACCCCATCTCTCCTCCTCGTCAATCCATTGTAATCCGATACGGCGAGCGCGCGCCTAGCTTATACTAGAGCAGCAGCTCATCATAGCTCCCCTGGCGCTCTCTCTCTCTCCTCTCTATCTCTGTCTACCTATATACCTACTCGAGCCGCGAAAATAATTCATAGCCGAAAAATCGCACGCACGCGCGCGCGTGTGGCGTAACCAAGGACGATCTTCTCAGAGCCAGCCAGCCAGTGCTGGTAGGTGTAAATATACAGGTATCGCTCTGGCCGCTAAATAATCATATCGTCGCTCGAATTATGCGCGCATATATACGCAGGAAACGAGAGAGTTTCGCGCAAAAAAGAAAGCAGGAAACACTCGTATACTCACACGCGCTCGCGTTGATATATACATATATATACAGGGTGTGTACGAAAGAGTGCGAGAGAATTAGTGTATTATGGGGCCGGGGGAAGAGTATATCTTAATATATAAGTGTAAGGTGTGTATATATATATGTGTACACAGGGCCACTCGTGACTCACTTCCTTGTTGCCGCTGGTGCTCGATATGTAGATCTTGATGACCATCGTGGCTGCTGCTGCTGTTGCTGCTGAGCCACCGTCGCCGACGACCTGGCTACCTGCTCTATCTATCCTATATCTCTCTCCCTCTCTTTCTCTCTTCCTCACGCACTCTCACTCACTCACACTCGATTTCTCTCCCTCTTTCCCCGCTCGTTCGTTCGTCCGTCCGTTGGCTGCTGCTGCTGGTGCTCTCTGCCGCTGTCAACCGGCCGCCGTGCGCGCGTTGCACACACACACACACACACAGACACACGCGCGTACAGTTCTTCGCGCGCTCCACCTCCTCCTCCTCCTCCCTATCCGCGAATTTCGGAGCTGCTGCAGGCGGCGGGCGCGGAGAGATTATTCGCCGCACTGCTCTCGATATAAACGCTGCTGCTTGCTCGCGCGCCTTGCTCTCTCTCTCCCAATACTACTGATGTTACACTGTTGCGTGGTACGACGGCCCGCACCAGCTTCTCCTTCTCTCGTCGAAAATTCAAAAAACAGAGCGGATGACGAGTCGGGGGCGCTTTGCTGCGCGCTTCTTCTTCTTATATGAGACTACCGTGAATCACACTGACGTCGAGGAACACTTGGTTTGTTAGCGTTATCGCGACGCTGGTGCGCATTTGGCCCGCCTCTTCGCGCAGCCAAGGTATAGGTATATACTACTATATACGAAGCTAAGTACTTTTCTTTTTTCACCGGGCGTCGTCGTCGTCGTCGCTGATCACCGCAACAACTTATGTTTTATATACGTATAGGCACAGTATACACGCGAGACTGTGTGCGTAGCCGGCGGTTTAGCAGCTCTCTCACCGCCTCGGCAAGCACCGACTTCCTCCCCCTCCCACTCTCCCGCGGGATTCGCATGTATCGCTGCGTGCTCTCTGTCCCACTCCTTATACACGTACGCATATAAATCTCTCAGCTCTGTCTGTCTGTCCAACAACCCATGTATTGTACGTATGTGCGTGCGTGCACGCATGCAGTGTGCGAGATAGTACAGCAAGCAGCGCAGCCTGCTCTCTTTTTCTCGCCCATTAGCCCGGCGCGCGCCGACGTGTCTCTCTTTTTCTCCCCTTTTTTGCTGCGCAAGTCCGTCCCTCTCTCATACTTTAAAGAGTGGTGTATGTAGGTACCGAGAGAGAGATACGCATGTACGTATAGGTACGTATACTTGAGCCCGCGCTCTCTCGTCGTCGTACATAGCAAGGTGCGCGCAGGCACGAGAAAGGAGCGAAAGAGCGTGTGACTCATTAAGATGTATCATCATTAATTATAATAATGCCCGAGAGAGAGATATATGGTGTAGGTACGGTATACTTGCAGGTCACGCGCGCCGCACGCGAGCCGCTATTTTTCGATGCCTACTTTTGCGCGCGCCCACGCGCACCTGTTAATAATCGCGTGTATATAATAAGTATATGTGTGGCGTGTATGCTAACGCGCGCTGTTTATATAGGTGCAAGATTAAAAAAGTAGGATTCAGATTTTAATTCAATTTGATCGCGGCCACCGGCTTACATCCATGCGCCTTCGTGATGTCGTACACGAGGGGATAATTCAATTTGAAAGCGCGGTGACGGCAAAAAGGACTATATAATACGTATATACCGCGCAGCCGATGATCTGTTATAACATTGAGGGGTTTCGACGAGCGAAAATTGCACACGCACACGCGCGCGCCTGTTTCTATCTATAGCCGAGCGAGTTTTCCCAATGCTTATCGGAGCGATATGGGTGTACTTATTGGAGTTATCAGGCATTTTTGAGCAATATAAGTATATTGTGTGCGACTGCCAGCGTTCCTATATGTATCGGCCTCGATGCGACTTGTAAAAGTTCCGGTGAGCCTATTTTCTTGGGAGAATGGAATTAAAAATGCGGTTTTACGCTCCTTTACAGTAAAAATAGGAAAGTCGAGGTATTAATTCCGAGCAAAGCGGTTCTTAATAGGAGTGACTGATGAAGGTCACGCATAAATTTTTTTTGCCGACGACTGAATGTTTGTGATAAAAATAAAAGAGTTGCTTTTTCTAAACGCGTGAAAAAAAGGTATAAGAAGCTGTAGTAAACAATCTATAATTGTACACCTGATGTTTAGAAAGTAATCATAGACCTCTAAAAATAATATTACATCAAAAAGAAATAGTACAAAGACCTTTTTTTCAGTATAGAAAAGAAATAGATCAAGTAGAAACAGACAGAATTAACAGACGCCGCCTGTATGAATCATTATAGTAATTGTAGTTTTATTTATTTTATTCATATATAGAAACAATTTTATAGACTTCCGAATCTGTATTTGTGTATAAGTCCGTGAAAATATAATATTTATATATTTATATACCTATATATATAAATATTTCAACTGATATTTCTAATTCTTCAAA
>JAPYZP010000772.1:0-22950 GCA_030522985.1 Torymus sinensis | reverse complement strand
CACTAGCATATAACACACACGCATCTGCCCTCTCCTCGTTTTCACGACTGTTTACGACACGTGAGCTCGCGCGCGCGTACGATGATACGCATCGCCGGCTTTTTCTGCCAAGGTAGTTTGTTATTTTTAATGTGTCGCCGCGCTGCTGTGTTGCGTAACGTGTGTGTGTGTGTCGCGAGCTCGTTGCGGTTAATTGAAAAAATTCAATTTCAAGTGCACGCGCGTCTGTGTGTTTGTTTTACTGCGAGAAAGATATGCGTATTATATATATTGCAGATGCGCTCGCCTCAAAAATTACCCGACCGCGTTATTATCACGTCGAAATCTAAACTCTTCTCAGCCGCAGGGTATAATATGTATAATATACGCGAAAAATTGCTCGGGCCGCGTTATCGCACTTTTCTTCCTATACTAGGCGCATTTGCATTGCCGCGATAACGCACGCTTTCGAGGCACCTGCGCAAACTTTCGCGGCCTTGTCGTTATTTTTGTAAAGTAAGGATTTTCGTAAGTAGAATCAATAATAATGTTTCTATAATATCCATAGGGTTAGCGCGAGCCGCAATATTCGAACACACGTGTATATTACAGGGAGAGCAACACCTGCGATCCCAGGACGCAGATAAACACGAGCAGCTCGGTGCGAATGCTTCTTTTGTGATTTTTCGATCTCTATACTCCTTCCCTCCTCCCCATATATACACAGGCGTGGTGCAGTTGAAATATTCAGCTCTCGGACGATGTATAATGACTCGTTCGTGCCAGCCAACTCGCCGATACTCATCATCTGCGAATATCTGACTTTCTTTTATTTTTCAAGCGAATTTACAAGTGTGCAACCGCGTTTGTTGAGCGGTAATTGGAATTTGTTCCTTTCAATTTAGTGTTACTTGAATTTCAAGACGTTTATAATCGTTTTATATATATATATAATAGTTTTTGAAATCTCACTCGGCCGCTCTTCTTTATTTCGCGATACGATCAACAAAAAGGAAATCAAAACAACCGCGCCAAAATCAGAGAGCGTACCGCAGACACCTCGGTTGCTGACTCACGCAGCTCGTGTCGTAAACCACCTCGCGCGCAGCTGAACACACACTATACTATACACAACTGCCGAAAATTAAAAGCGTCGATGCAGGTGCTGCTGCTGCCGCCGCCGTCGTTATTTTCGCGATAAGACGGAGCGAATTTTGTCGGAATGATAAAAGTGAGTATGTGTGCTTTTAATTTGGTGAAGTGGTATAAGTGATTTTTCATCATAATTAATTAAGAACTCTCGTTTATTATCACAAAGTATAACACTTTTATTCTACATAATGTAAAAGATACACTAGCGCCCTCCTCAGTCCTACAGAAGAAAAGAAAAATATCTCATCATTATCGCACTACTACTATACCCACACTTCACTTAACAAAAGGGAAACTCACGTCGGCGATCTTAGATCTTCTTCACGCTGAAATGCCGAAGCTTGCCTGTATCCTTGTGCACGTGGAGCTTGTACCAGCAGCCCTCGTGGAGTACGCGGTAGTGGGTGACGCCGCGCGGTACCGCAAGCTCCGGTCCGCCCGGTATCCGCACCACTCGCTCGCCCTGATGACGATGCTCGTGGTGATTATTATGCTCCACCTCCGTCGCTTCTTTCTTCCCCTCCGTCCACTGCTGGAGCAACACGTTCAGATATATAAAGTAGACTGCGAATTCCTACTTGTAATATACAACCTACCTCGTGTCGTTTCGACCTCTTCCTCTTCCTCTTATGCCTACTCCTCCTCGTCCCCTCCTTCGTCGTCGGCGCGGCTACGGGGCAGGCCGGATCCTTGACTTTGACGCGGGGCTCGCGCAACAGGGACGCGACCGGGAGCACCGGCAGCCGGTGCTTGATTATCCTCCCGAACATCGTCGACTACTTACTACCTTCGATTCGTCTCCTTCTCTTATAATATACATGTTTGGTTTTTTTTTTTTCTGGCTGTGTTTTGGGTCGACGCGACCTACTAGATGTGCACACTTTGTAAATATAAATATAGCAGAGAGATACAGCGCGCAAAATTTGCACGGGGAAATTGGGAAAGCAGCAGGCTATGCGCGTTCCATATCTTCTTCTTCTTCCTCTCGCGCGCTGCTGCACAGAGACAACGAAAAAAAAAGCTCGCTTTTTTCCGCCGGAAAAGAACACACTCCGCGGTGATTACTGACCCACATTCTGACGCGTATATATATATGCGGGAGTGTGTCTAGCGGTGTAGAAATGCGAAAAAAAAAAAGGTTTTTTCCATTTTTATTTTTAAGCTTTTCGAGAGATCGTTAAAGGACGCGCGATATACATATATAGGCGTGACAAGACGCCGCGCGACGGACGTGCCTCACGGCGAGTGTAATAAACGTATAACGAAACCAATTTACGGGGACGATGCTCGCCTTATATAATACGGCTTGTTATATTATATTCGGATTTCGCGAGGGGGCCGATCGGGATGTTCTTACTTGTTTATATTCGTTTTTAAACAATTCGTATAATATTTATGGTAATATATGGAACGATATCGACCTTTTCTTTTTTCCTACGTACTTATGTGCATAAGGTCAGTCGCGTAAATTATGGCCCGTTTTTTATGCTCTCTCGCCCTCGGCCTTTTATCGCGCGCGCGCGTATATATGATTCTTGATATTCATTCGATTTTTATATGCGCGGGAGGTTCGAGGATTCTTATGTGTGCTAAGCGGCTGTTTCGTAAAGTGGATGGCGGAAGGTATTTTTTAGCTCCCCATAAAAGTATATAATTTTACCTTTCGGATTGCAAATATATATAGACTCTTTTCATCTCGCTTACACGCTCGTTATATTTTAATCACACAGCCAGAAACCGCTCTCGCACCACCATTCCAATTCCCACTACACACCAGCGCACAATTCCGCGATAAAAAGCAAAAAAGAAAATCGTTCGGGGGTATCGTGCACACTGAGTCGATATATCGATCGCAGGAACTGTCCGATCCGCGCGCCCGCCCGCAGAGATCTTCGAGGAGGAAAATGAGGAGAGAGAGAGAGAGCGAAAAATTGTCTGCAGGTGGAATTGCACGCGAGACGGGGAAAAATCGACGAGTAGTCGTCGGTCTCCTGGAAAATTACTTGCCCGGAGAAAACGAGAAAGAAGTAGGTGGGTAGTGTGCGCCCGAGCTTTTGCAAAGCGAGAAATCTTTTTTAGAGGGGGAAAAAGCTTCGGGAAGATTCTTATTTCTTGTTTTTCTTTCGTTTCGTTTGGATTCCTTATAGTAAATAATGTACCAGGGAGAAACATTACTGTTTTTCCTTTTGTTAGCGGGAGATGCGCCCTCGTTATTGTACCTCGATATTATATACAATCTGAATTGTAGTCTCAAGTTATATTGAAAATATAGAGTAAAATTTTATATCATTACCATACCTTTACAGCTATATACAAAGAAATTGGTAATTATTACAATGAATTGTTATATTCAAATCTATAGTTAGTTAGCCACAGTGATAAAAAGAAAGGGGCAACAACGAACGAGCGATTTTTCAGAACATCACAGACATCAAAGAGCCGCGCGCGCCGCCACGTATACAGCCCTGTAATATTCTCCCATGCACATTCAGCGTGTATAATGCAAGCCGCTGCTGCCGCAGACTCTACGCACCTATCACGGAGAAAAGTCTCAAAGGAAATATAAAGCGGGAAAACGGAACGGCGCGCGGTTAAATGGAAAAGCGCAAAAGCAAAAAAAAAGAAAACGAAGAAGAAGTGGAGCGCGAGGTAAGAAGAAGGCAGCGCCGCGCAGCGAATACAAGAATCGGAAGAATAATAGGCGGCCCTGCGAACGAAGGAGAGGCCGTCGTCCGATAAATAATCGCGCGAGTGACCCAAATATCATATTATACTTATTATTCCGCGGGTGCACTTTCGATTATTAAATTTCTTTTTTTTTTTTCGTCGATCGGATAAAAAGGCGCATTTATTATTCGCGCCGGCGCGCGGAAATATAAGAGTTATAATCCCGTGGAATTAATTTCGCGACGCGGCAATATCCCAGGGGCTATATATTTTTCAGCTTAGCCGCGCGCCCGACGCTTATATATACGTGCGCGCGCGATCAAAGGCGCGGCTTTCAGCTATTGCGCTTCTTTCACCGTGAGAAAGTCGCTTTTGTTTGCGATGAGATAAGGCGGCAAAAAGTCGGCCGAGATCATATGGCGAGAGACGCGAGCGCAGATTAGGGATTTTAAAAGTGTGTATTCGTATGGGTTGAGCGAGATTGGGGCTGGTTTTGAGGAGTGTAAGGTTTGGGGGATGATTTTCGAAATAGATGTTTAATCGTAATATAGGAATGGTTTAAATTTTATTAAAATAACATTTTTTGAGATTTGAATTATCTGTATTTTGAAATTTAAATGTGGCGTTTACTTAATTTTTACTCATTCTATAACCATATCTGAATCTGAGGCTGTTGGTACTTAAGATTTACTGCAATCCATGTTTCAATGTAATATGTCTTCTAAGATTTAAAGACTATAATGATTGATAAAAACAAAAAAAAATTTTTTTTTTTACAAAAAAAGAAAAATTGTATACAGATTGTATACAAATTCTATACAATGTGTATAGAATCATTCCTGTATACAACGCCTGTATACAATCTGTATAAAATCTGGAAAATAATTTTTACGTGGGTATAATGAATTTCATTAAATCAAAGTTTCAAGTATTTTCTTATTTTGGTTCTCTTATGCCTTTGGAGTTTTGATTGTCGTAAGGTAATGTTGGAAATGACTTTACCAATTGTAGGATAGAACAGAATCTATATAAAAATTCAAATTTTACAATTTTCGTGTATAATAATTTGTCAAAGATTTTGCTGGACAATTTTTGTAATTCTTTAAAAATTTTTTCTACTCTATTTTATTTTTGGTCGAAAAATTTCTCGATTGAGCGCTGATGAAGTTGACAGTTCATGAAGATCCACGTATGTGGACCTTATATCAAAGCTTGTGAATCATGCATGCCAACGAGGTCGGCACAGAGGAGAGTTTGCCGTATTTTACCGTTAAAGCCCGTAGGAGTCCGCATAAAATGTCTGTATAAACTTTCTATATTTATAAGAAATCTTGCAGTTTCATCCACAGGAATTTATAATACTCCAGAATTTTTTGCTGAAAGTATTGGATATTTGTAATTATATTATGTTGAACATTAACAAGTCGAAAGACATGACCATAGGATGCCCATTATGGATGATAACACTCACATGAAAGATTGATGCAACGGTCTCTTAATTTTCAACTTTATTTATTAATTAATAATTATTATTAAAAATCAAGGCGTGGATAGTGTCTTATCATCGGTCTTAGTCACCTGCTTTGACTTTTTAATTTTTAATAATTCATTTTTGTTGTCCAACTAAAAACAAACTAAATAGGTAAAAAAAAAAAATGACGTAAAAAAACATATACATCGGCTGATATCGGTGTGTCAGAGGCGCCTCGTTCACTATAGTTCCGCAGGAAAACAATAAAATCACACCACGTAAGACAAAACAATATATCCTCGGCAAGATTCGTCCGTTTTGAAAACTCCCGCGTCAGATTCCAACCTCTCCTCACCTCCCACGCCAATCTCGCCTCGGCGCGATGACGTTTGCCAGCTTTTATAATTTCTGACACGACCACGAATATCTATATAGATATACATACGGTACATACTTACACAGGCGCGCGCGCGCAAGGAATCGCGCACGTATATATCGGCGATAGTAGCTCTGTTGGGCTGGTCAACGGCTCGTCGGGACGCAGTATAAGTAGTGATACAGTGCGAGGCAGGCCCCACACGTCCTATAATATACGTGCATAATACGCGGCGTAAGAAGGCGGGAGTATAGGTACAAGGGAGTGAAAATCCGGTGCGTCGACGGCTGCTGCTGAGATCCATCAACTCCACGACGAAGACGACGTCGACGTAAGCACGCAATGTCCCCTTGTATATAGGCTATATATCGCTCGCTATATAACACTGTCGTGATCGCATGGCCGACTGTCACGCACGTACAGCAGCCTCACCCTTTTCTATCTCGCCGCCTGCGCCAACGCACCCCGAATAAGTACGAGAGTAAAGAGCTTTTCACGCGGCTGCAGAATATTGCCAGATAATAGGCACACGTTTCTTCCCGATATCTCCGGCCTGTGCTTTTCCATTTCGGCGGCTGCCGCGTTGCAGGTTAGGTTGTTTAAGCAGGTGTGCGTGTGTGTGTGAGTCAGATAGAGAGAGAGAGAGAGAGAGAGCGCGACAAAGGGACGTGGATCAGGTGCGCGCGACACGACGCCGACAGCAGAGCACGAGTCGTATTATAGGGGTATTATAGCAGTCTTGCTGGCACGGAAGTTCACGAGCTGGCAGTGCCGCACGGCCTCTGTGTGCGTCTGTCTGTCTGATATAAGTACGTGGATAGGGGATCTCTCGAGGTCTTCAGCGAGATCAGCCTTCTCTTTTTGTTCTTCCTATATACCTCTAGGTGAGAGCCCCTGCTGATTAGCATAGGATTAGAGCTTGGATTCGAGGTAAACACTCGCGAGTCAATACTGGCTGGCACTTTGCCTGTGGATTTGCTCTTCTTGATATTTTGGAGCAAAAGCTTCTGGCGGCTCCTTCCAAGTGCAGATCTAGAATAGTTTCCCTGTATTGAGGGTCATAAGTTGAGAATTTTATAAGGGATGGATTTTACATGATACTGTGTGTTGTGATTTGTAGTTGTATACTTTTTTTAACAAACTCTGCATCAATTTGAAGATCATGTTGTTAACCATATGTTAATAGCCTAATGTGTCGTTGCTAATGCGCTGTCAAGTGTCATTTTTTTATTCTGCCAATATTTTCGAAAGTTCGAGTAAGATAAGTTGTGCTTTGAAGGAGCTGCCATGTTATTTGATTATGCGCAAGAAATTGCATCATTTGAAGTATAAGTCATCAAAAGTATAAGTCTTAATATATCTATAACTATATTAATAATGATGCAAAATGTGATAGGTCAAATCAGAAAGTGAGATAAAACATGAATTTTTTTTCTAATTAATTCCATGACTCGTATTCTAAGTTTGAATTCAGTTTTCAATTGTTAAGGATTTTATTCTTTGTGTTCCAAAAAGTTTTAGTTTTTATATACATTTGAATAGGTAATTCATAGCAAACTATACCTTAAAATTGCACAAGAGTTGCGTATAAATATTCATATTAGAAAGTGATAAACAGACATGATTTAGCATACTTATTAAAATGTTATTTTTATCAAATAACAAGTTTTGAGTTTTAAGTATTTCTGATTTCTAGAGTTTTTGATTCAATAAACTATAGCAGATAATTTGCATAAAGTAATTGCATCAACTTTTGGCTTTGCATGACTCATCAACAATATTTTAGTCACACATTATAACTGAAATTATCGGTTCAAAGAAATTTAGTAAACACTATTTATTTACAACAGAAACCAAACAAAATTCTGTTAAATATTTAATCATTTCAAAAAAATTAATTTTCACTTAGATAATTATAAAATATGCAAGTCAAGAATACTCACATTAATAATTCAAATTTTCTCATTCCAGAGTCCATAAAACAGTACCACAATGGGTCTGACAATTAGTGGTATGCTGACTCGCCTCTTCGGCAAGAAACAGGTACGAATCCTTATGGTCGGCCTCGACGCCGCCGGTAAAACAACGATACTTTACAAGCTGAAGCTCGGTGAGATCGTGACGACGATACCTACGATCGGCTTTAACGTCGAGACTGTCGAGTACAAGAACATCTGCTTCACGGTGTGGGACGTGGGCGGTCAGGACAAGATCCGACCTCTGTGGAGGCACTACTTCCAAAACACTCAGGGTCTCATCTTCGTCGTTGACAGCAACGACAGGGAGCGTATAGCTGAAGCAGAACGCGAACTGGCTAACATGTTGAAGGAAGATGAATTGAGGGATGCGGTGCTGCTAGTGTTTGCCAACAAGCAAGATCTGCCCAATGCCATGTCTGCAGCTGAGCTGACGGACAAGCTAGGCTTGAACTCGCTGAGAGGACGTCACTGGTACATCCAGAGCGCCTGCGCCACCCAGGGTAATGGCTTGTACGAGGGTCTTGATTGGCTGAGCAACGAGCTTGCCAAGAAATGATGAGGCTGCTGATTCTGCCCGACTACAATGCTTTGCTCTTGGTCATTGTGTGTGTCTGTGTGTGTAATTCTGAAGATTCTCTCGTTCGCAGGGATACTCTTTTTTTATTGAGGAAAAATGTGCGTCGTGGATTTCGAGTTCTTTTAGAATGAGGATTATGGAGAGAGAGGGTGGAGAAGCATGGAGGCTATGCTGGAAAATCATTTGGGGATCAGACATTAGAAATTTTAAAGCCTTTTTGTCAAAAAGTTATTTATGGTACTTGATCTTTTACAGGATTCGAGCAAACAGGAGTATTTTGTAAATTTACAGCTATAACAATGATTATTACATTAGCTTTATACTATAAATGATGCTAAGCGTGAAGGTAAATGAAATATTAAGTTGCAATTATAAATTATACTTTTTCATGAGACTTTTGTTATGTAATATTCTACATGCCTAAATAGAGTTTTACAATGATACAGCATAATTAAAAATAAGTATAATTTTTAATACGAAAATTAATATCTGTTTTCTTTCTAATAAACATTCCCTCAAGTTAAGTGTAATAAAAAATAATTATTGAAAATAGTTTTTAACTTCTCTCTTCCCAATTCTAATTGATAGCTAAACTAAATCTAATTTTTTTTTATTAAATATAGCATTAATGTAATATAAAAGCACTTATTAGAATGATCTTTTAAATTATGCTACATGAACTACAACTTTCGAAAATTTTCTTAGTTTTGGTTTCTAAATGATTTGGATAACGTGTCTTTATGTGATCATAGTTACATTGAATTGATATTTCTTTGGTTTGTGAAAACTGTTTGGTGGTCTTTGCAATTTGCGGATAAAGGGCAAGGAAGCGAGAATCTCGTTACAACGAGGGTGTGTGTTAGTTTACTTTTTAATCTATTAATTTTTCGTTTAATTGGGGAGATATAGAATGCACGTAAATGCGTTTCTTTGAAGAACACGCAATAGGAGGAGAGGTTTCTCCGATGAAATCCACGTATTGATTTTTTTTTAAATAAGGATAGTTGTTTGTACATTAAGAAAAGACTAGTTTATAAGCCAATTGTATTGATATCGAAGAAATGGACTGACATTGCTGTCAAGCTGTCTTCTTATACAACTAGCCTAATGGCAAATAAATGGATTTACAAATTCTTATATGCTGTTCTCATTAATTGTATCTAATAAATTAAAACAATATTTCATACAAATTTGTAAAACCCTTTATAAATCCACTTACATCCTTGTTTCCTGTTATTACAAATTCCTTTAGTTTTACTCAAAAAAATATTCTGCAGAAATGAAGAAAAAAAAATTTCCTCTAATAATGTAAAATAATATTTTTTGTATTATCATAAAGCAAGAAGACATCGTATCTATACAATTAATGAAAATAAACATAAAGAAATTTGTCTCAATAAATGACATTTTCACTTAAAAATTAACAAAAAATTCAAGAAATTACTAATATTTTCATTCAAATTATATAAAGTAAAATATAAATTTATGGTAAAGATAGAAGCAACGATAAATATTTTCCATAATTAAATTATTGTATTTTTTACAAACAGATATTATGGAATATGCATACATTAGTATTTTTAAGTATACAATAATTATTTTTTTAAACAGTTATGTAACAAAAGTATATTTATACAAACTATATTTTTGCATGTAATTTTGATATTGTTACCTCAAGACAAATGATTTGATTCTAACTGAAAATATACCTTATAAATCTAATCTATTAAGCGCAAATATTTATTCTAGTACTTAGGTGGCCGTAATTATTTACAAGTCGATATAAGTTGAAGGTCTGACAGAGTAGATAAATATTGTTAAAAAAAAGAAAACTAGAATCTTTGAAACATTAATGATACTTTTAATATAGTAATAATGTACATTTTTCTATGTCAAATATTCTTTCGTGTTTCTCTGATAAAACAGATTGACAAATATTTTTATTATTGCGCTTTAAACAACCTTAGAGAATTAGGCCTTACTTAGTAATCATTTTATTCGTTTAATAGTATTTTCACACATTTCTCTATTGTACAAAACGGCACGAACGTATGTACATATCGGACGGCGTCTGAGATACGCCATATATAATTTTCTTTTACTCGCAATCGTCTACGCTGCACACAGAAAAATAATTTACTTGAATCTAAATTATTTGCTAATTCTATGAAATCCATAAATGAATAAAAAATATATTCAAGACTCAATCTCATTTTTTCAAGCTATTTATAAAAGTAGATATATTTTCAATGCAAATGTTATAAGCTCAATTACAGCCTAAAGTTGTGTACTTTCAATATCGTGCAAAACCATTATAATTTATTTTTACAAATTATAGTAATTTAAAAAGTTAGTTTCATAAAAAGCAGTAATACATGTACTTTTTTACATACATTCATATTTTGATAAAATAGAGTATAAAATTCGTTTGATTCAGGGTAATCTTGAATTTTCTGTGTGCCTAGTGATATCATTCACTATAACTGTCATTATCTATATAAGACATGTATATTATACATACATACATCGTTAGAGCAGAGCAAACGCCCTTAATCCGCGTTTCTTGCATTTCAGCTCTATTATGTACAAAGTTGATTGAGTGACCATCGAAACTTAAACATTCCTGCGGAGATTGGAATTCTGTTGCATTTGAATATAATAATTGACTCTTGTTCTCACAAAATGATACGCATTTGCTACAATTGACGTTTTTTTCGCGCGGTTCTTGTGATTTACAAAGTAGCTGTTCAGTAATGTGCAGTGAAATAGTTTGTAGAAATAATGACATGTTATATTTTACGTCTAAAACCTTAATCTTATAGTGTAAACTGTTTAAAAATTGATTTCGTTGTTATATTCTGTGTTTGGAATATATTATTGTTTTTACGTATTGTTTAACTAAATTCATTTAACTAAGAAAGTCAATCATTATCAATAGGAACAATTTTTTTCAGTTAAATTAAAAGTAAAAGATAATTTTCATTAAAGAATGAGTTACAGAAAAAACCGACATAACAAAAAGAATTACGTACATAAAGGCATAAATAAAAAACAAACTTCATGATCAGGTTGGACACTCATAAAACGTCAACAGCCTTAAATAATGTAAAAACATCCGTCAACCTATTCAAACGCGCAAAAGACGGTAAGAAGTAATCTTTTTATAATTTTTGCATAAACTTAGAGACTTAACGCTCGTGTATTTATACAAAACATTGTATAAACCAGATAAAGATGTTTTAAATCTAGGCAAAAATTTAAAAATAACAGTCTTTATTACTATTAATTTATAGCTTGAGTGTGACAAAATTCCGGCGCGTGAGAATACTTTATTCAGGATCGATTGCAAAAATGAAGTAGAAATTTTAAATTTAATAATATGTTTGTATATAAAATCCATTATAAAAATTATAAATTTACTGTTTTTCGATTTCGAATATTATTTTACTTTTCTAGTTTACAACGCTTTACTTAAATTCGCAATCCACGTTGAATAAAGTGTATAAAAATTGAGATTGTCACACTTAATAGAATGTATGTATTAAGTCCAAACATTTTAGCGATTTTCCCTAAAAGTTAGAAATGATATTTCAGGCAATTTTTATAAAATTTCAATTTTCTATGTGAAGAATTAGTCATAGGCCCCTCATAAGCATACCATGAGAAGAAAGTAATCATCCGCAAAGATTAAAATAATTCGAAGGTCAAATTTTCTTTGTTTTCTGAAATCGAATTTAAATTATTAAATACAATAAACTATTTTTTTTATCCTTTTCTTGCAATATTACAGCTCACTTTCGGGTGTAACATATAGATAAAGAGAAAAGTAGGAGAATCCGACTTGGAAACATTTATTATGTTTCGCGAGTGTAATTAGTAAAAATATATTTGAACCTCTTACTTAAAAGTGTAGTAAAAACAAGTACATTTCTAACTGCATTAAATGAATCACGGTTCTCCGTTCGACGCTAACGGAAGCAAGTGAGCATTACCGTATAACTAAATCAAAAAATATTAAGAATAGTTTCTATTTAGGTACAATGACTAAATCCCCGGAAAAAACTAATTACATCTTGAATATTGAAAAATAAGGGCTTAACAGCGTTACTCAAGTAACATATAATAGTTAGATATTCGTTAAGCCTATTCATCTCAAAATTTTTCCGAAGATCCAGGCAGTTTACGTTTAAAAAAAGTACGTGACTTTTAAACTTACTTTTAATATCTAAATACATTATTTTACAGTTTTGATATTCCTACAAAGCCTCAAAAAATACTTATTTAAATAAAAAAAAGGAGAGGCTATATATTTCGTTACAAATTTTATAAAGCTTTTCCATCTTGAAAAAGTAAAACTGTAAAATAACGTATTTATATAATATGCTCACGCGCAATAGGGAGAGTGTGTAAGATACCCCTACGGCAAGTAAAATACACAATGCTCCTCTTTCAACTCTTTTTATCTCAGTTTAATAGTCATTGTACCTCTTCTTTGAAATTTTGTGTTTCAGCTCTACCGGCGAAGCGTGTGGAACAGTCTCACCATTGGCACTGTCTTAAAATAATCTATGTGTATATATATAATCAAGCAACGCTCTTTAAAAGTCATAGTTTTAGAATTCTCCGCTAATCTTTAATACAAACATATATAACTCTCTCTCTCTCTCTCGCTCTCTTCCTCCCTCGAGAATAAAATTTACTCAACCAAAGTGCAAAAAAGAAAAGAAGATAAGTGACATTTCTCCGTTCACTTGTAAAAAAGATTTTCTCGCTCTGTTACTTCTTGGCCCAGGCGCCGGCGGGTCCGGCGAGGGCTGGCCCGGTGCGCAATGCCGGGAAGTGATTCTCGAGGGTGTGACTAGTGCAGTGGGCCTTGAGATCGGAGTCACGGATTATCTGGCCGCAGGTGCCGCATGCCTCGAGGCCTTTCATGCCTCGGCCGCTCGCCTCGCGTTTGTGCACCTTGAAGAGCTCGCGCTGCTTGTCGATGTCCGGCAAGAGGGCCAGCAGTTCCGGAAAGACACGCTTGAAGGCCTCGGCGCCCATCACCACTCGGCACTGCCTATATAGAACAATTTTCAGGTTTTCAGGTTTTTTAAGTAGAAATTGGAAACCTGATAAGAGATATTTTTCATAACGTCTCTACCAATTATCATTGTTAATAATTCGAAAAATATGGAACGTTTAGTTATTATTGTATCATATCAAAGATGGAGTAAACAATTTTTTATTTGTTATTATAAAGAAGAAATAGATTATTCTTTGAGATCATATTAATGCTGTTATATTGCAATAATTCCTAAGAGATAATTAAACAAAAAGTAAATTACTATAATAATTATGTAAGACTACCAAGTTTTTGCGTGAAATAAGATTTAAAGGTGAACGAACGAGCGCTGTCGTGTAAATTCTAACATAATTATATAGATAAACGTTCAATACTTTAGTAATTTAAAATAGAATGACAATCGATGAAATATGTAAATAGGAGTAAATAATACTGCAACTGCATCTTGTGCAAACAGTAATTGATACTGCACTAACATGGCATTAATTTAAGTAATTTATGTCAACATTACTTCTAATATTCGATTCAAGTTAACATGTTTTATTACTCAAGATAGTGCACTTGATTGACATTTATGACTCACAGCGTCTAATGAACTTTCACTGACGTGTATCACTTAATCGGTTTCCTTGGTTTTATTTTACTGCGTAATGTAATGATTACGTGGATTCCAGACATTTACTCAATTTATCTGCTCAACATGTGTTGCTTTTGATTAAAGCTGGCTTTTACCACCGTTATTTCATCACGCGAAGTACGATTTCTGACGAAAAAATGAATTAGGGATATATTTAATCGATTAATTAGATAAAAAATGCATATCTTGATCTCAAAAATAAATATTATAATAAATGCGTATGTCGTTAATATATGACTTGTTCACCCTATTCAAAGCTTTTGTACTGGTTAACAAAAAGAAGTTTACCTTAATTTTACGTAGACAGAGCATGCAAGGCAATTAATTTGATCTGATTTAACGATCCCTGTATTTTCAAAAAGGTAACGACAGTATATTTTGCAAAAATTGCGAGAAATGCAATTTCCTGCAACGGAGATAATCCGTATGAGTTGCAAACAATATTTTTGTAATAGTACGTTCATGCGGGATATTCGTATTTTCCACACTGTTTTTAGTGTGGAAAATACGAATTCCCCGCACACTATTACAAAAAATTCTTTTTCACAGTATTCACATACGCACACGTAAATAACAAAAAAAACTCACTTGTAATACTCGTCAGCATCGCATTCGCCGGTGCGGAACAGCCCGCTAATGTATCTGAAGGCCTTAAGCTCCTCGCTCTCTTGCGATCCGAAGCAGGCATTGAACTCGGCGATGAGGTTTTGATTGCGCTTTTGAAAGTTGGCCGGTGGCAGGTACGTATACTGATTGCTATTACTACTACTGCTGCTAGTGTTCCGTTGCTGCTTTTGCTCAGCCTCGTCAGGTACGATGGTGTAGGTCTCGCCGGAGCTGTTGGTGAAGGTGAGGCCGTTTAGTCTGCTCATGAAGCCCGGCGGCGGTGCGACGGTAGCTGGAGCCGTGAATCCTGGCGGTGGACTGGATAAGCCTGGTGGCGGACGGCGACCCAAGGCGGGAAAGTCTTCCTGTTTCGACGGATTGGCTGATTTGCTGGAAATAGAGAATACGGGGTTTGTGTACGAGTTTACCTTTTGAGGTAGGGTTGTGTGGGGCAAAGTAACATAAATGAGCGGGTTGTAACACAGTTGTAAAGTGAATTCAGTGTGTATAAATGTTACAGGGGTGGGTTGGAAAACGTCGATAAAGCTCTGGTACGGCTCGTCTCGGAATTAAACCACGAGGACATGTTGTTTCGTGAGAGACAACACACACGGCAATTTGGAGTTTGCGCATTATTATACACGTAACGTGATGTATTATAATAACAACATTGGTAGAGAGTGACGAGACCAAGTCAACGGGTGTGACGGACGGTAAAGAAAAAGAAATTCAAGAACATTGAAGATTAATAGTGAGAGAGAGAGAAAATGGAGAGTTACGTTAACGGCTTGTTGCCACTGTTGAATCTAATTCTGATATTTAAATTCGGAAATTCAATATGGTGGTCCCAATTTGGTGAGCTGAAATCCAAACAAACATTGTTTATTTCACTGAGTACACTTGCCTGACGGTGAAGGTTTCTTAAGGTTTCTTTCAATTGATGCGCTATTTGCTCTCTTTCTCTAATATTGCCATTCACATTCCCAACTAAAGAAACCAAACAAAACATAATCACACAACTCCTCTTTCACCAACCTTATATTATTATTATTATTATTCGTGTTAAGGCTCTCGATCTTCAGCTCGGACCGTTTTCGCTGCGTAGGCGTCGAGGCGGAGGAGCTCGTGTTGAAGCTCGTCTGCTGCTGACTGTGATGGTTGTCACCGCCGTTACTACTGCTCTTCTGTTCCGAGTTTTGCTTGACTGGCGTTTTGCTCTTGTCTTTCTTGCTCGGCTCGGCATCCTTACTCTTCTTCTTGCCGGGTCCATTCGCGTTGTCTGGCTCTCGGCTGCTGGTTTTTGCCGAGGAGCTCGATTCGTTGCTCGAAGTGTTGCCGTTGCTGATCACGTTAGACATCAGCTGTTGTTTCTTTTTCTTTTTCGCCTTGCCCTTTGTGGCGTCCGTCATCAAGGATGAGGTATTAGTACTAGACTCTGACGGATGGACCTGTAATAATGGGTTAATTGGCTTGCATAAGAAATTTAAAGATTCGACTGATTTCAAAAATTTATTCATAAGTAATTTAAGAAATTCACACAATAAAAAAAAGTCATTCCTTAATTTTCCAGTCAATCTATAATTAAATTCCAGTATAGCAATAAATGATAAAAAAAACTCTTCTCATTCGGAAAAAGAACGTGAAGAAGAATGCTGCCCACATTCCCAGGCTTACCTGGACCCACGAGGCTGCAGACTGAACCGACTGCTGCTGGCCCTTGGCCTTGGACGGCTTGGACAGACTGGGAAAGTCCTCACCGGAGCGCAGTGGCGGCGGCGAGGGCGGATGTGGCGGCGGCGCGACCTTTTTACCCTTCGGCTGGGGCATCGTCTTCACGCAGGTGACCTTCGTCCACGAGGCCTGGGTCTGGGCGGAGCTACTACTGCTGGAGGTAGTCGTGGGTATGCCACTGCGGCCCAGGGCGGGGAAGTCTGCGTCCCGCGATGAGCCTGGCTGGACGCGCAGATTTGGACCTGACAGACGAGTTGTTACCGTGCCGTTTGGCCTGAAATGAAAAGATTTTGTTAGGAAACGTACTATCTTATTAAAAACAAAATAAATAATCCACTTCCCCTCTTCTATAAATCTCACCAACCTAGGAACAAGAAAGCCACAAGTCCACTAAATCTACTCACCTATGATTGACGTGAATACTCAGATTCGGCGTAGCGTTAGGCTGTCTCCTCGCAGCAGCGGACGCAGCGTTATTCGAGCTGCTCGTAACACTGAAATTCAGCGTCTTCCCAACGCCTGTGCCGCTGGCATTTCCGCTAGCCGCAGGCCCGGACCCCAACGCCGCCTCAGGTCCCAGGGCGGGGAAGTTCTGGTCGTAGTTGCCCTGCCTCAGAGTGCCGCGTATCGTGAGATTGCTACCGCCTCGGTTACGTCCGCCACCACCGGTGAGATTCGGCACGAGGCAGGGCGTCGAGTTACCCAGTGTAGGGAACTCCTGCGTGCTTTGTACGTCCACTAATGGTTGGCGTACGAAAGTTGGCGGTTCAGGTGGGATGAAAGCCTGTTCCGGGACCGCGGGCTCCTGATGTGCTCGTGGGGGGCCTCCTGATAATGCAATAGAATATTTAGACTCTTAATGTACTGAGCATGTAAAAAATACGTGTTTTTTAAACTTGAAATGTGTTTGCGACACGTTATTACTGGAAAAGTTGGTAAATAATCGATTTATTTTTTAGTTTCAATAGTTTTACCACTTTAGTTTAGTTTCTGCGGCGTAGTATTATCGAAAACGTGAGAATGTATTTTGCAAATATAATTATCACTGAAACATAAAAAAGTAATGGATTTTTACTTTTATGGATTTGAATATATAATGTTACAACTGTTAACACTCTCTATAAACAATTTCTCAATATAGGTCTGATCATTTCCGTATCACAGAAATGTCAAATCTAATTTAGTTAGTTTTGATTTTAAAATTACGAGAAGTAATTTGAAGAAGCACTTGACTATAATTCAGTTTTTTACGATTTCTGAAAAAAAAAATTTACTGAAATCATCTAAACGCTTCAATTTATCGCTTATGACTGTGGTATTAAAACGACAACGCGACTTCTTTAATTTCGTTTCGATTTGTGATTCTCATAAAAAATTAGCAGCTATTCAGCTTCATTAAAAAAGAATCATTGCAGTAACCGAAAATCCGCACCTGGAGGTCCTCTCCTGTTCCTCAGATCTCCCCTGGGTGCTAGCGTAAACTCGAGTTCCAACGTGCGCGCCTGTTTCGCCGCGGCCTTGCCCAGCTGTTTCCCATGAACGCTAGCCTTATGCGCCTTCAAATCAATGTCCGTTCTGAAGACACTGGTGAACTGCTCGTCGGCACAGCCACCCTCCTCGCAAAGGAAATGCTCCTTTTGGAAATGATCGCGCAGGTAGTCATACGAGCTGTAGTACTGGTGAAACCCGTCCGCATCGCAGAAGTGACAGAAGAGATGGTCGCGCCGAAGATGACGATACAACTCGTCGTTGTCCATGTAACGCTGATCGCAGAACTCGCACAGCGGATGGCCCTTGTGGCTCTTGTCGTCGACGTCGCCCTTGCGACGGTGACGCGATAGCTCGGTTCTGCTGTAGCAGCGACGCTCGTATGAAAAGATCTGCGAAAGAGGAGGAACAGAAGTGTTTGTAAAATGAAATATTTTATACGAAAATAAACGTGAAGGGAATTTAGTATGTGCATGTCTGAGCATTCGTTTATACAGAATTAATTTGAATTTGAAATTTTATGTAATAGTTATTCTTTAATTATTTTATGATAATGAGGCAAATTCTTTTAAGTACAAAATTCACTATCATTCGAAAATAATTTTTTTTATATTTTTTAACATAGAAATATTTAATTTTTAAATTTAATATTTTTTCCAGTACAGATGAATGTATTTTTAGTATGAAAACAAATATTTGTTTCATGTGTGTAATTTTCATACATAAAAAGTAAAAATGAGTATATAAACATGAAACAATAACAAATAGTACCCACCTTAAGATTATCCACACACAGTTCACAATAATGCAAGTCATGCTTCCTTCTCATGTGGTCCTTTAAACTGTTAAACGAACTAAAGACTTGGTTATCTTCACAGACGCTGCACTTGTGGGTCAGTAATTTGATGAACTTCTCTTGGATCTCTGGACTATCAAAATAGATATTATACCTGCTGTCTACCAAAGTACCTTTCTTTAGGAAACGAAAAGGTTTGACTTCTTTCGAGAACACAACCTTTGGTAGGTCTTGTCTACATATTGGACACTCATTTTGCTGACACAATACACGCATACGTGTACTGCATTCATAGCACACAGGGTGCTCACACATACCAATGCTGTAGATCACAGCATTTCTATAGCAAACAATACACGCATTTCTTGCACTATTAGTGCTGTCATTTGGTCCTGACATCTTTCTAGATATCTTATTCTTGATTCTTGGATGTTATCTGTAGGAAAAAAAAAATTAAAATAAATTATTAACATTCATTGATTACAGTACAAATTAATCCTCTAATTGTTTATATTTATAAATATTGATTTCAGTTGTTCAATACAAATACATAAAGATGAAATGTTGAATCATCCGAAAAGATTACTTTTAAATCACTGGAACCATAACAGGATACTCTGCCCTGTAATCTGATACTTCAACCATAACAAATTTCAAGCTCTCAAAAGTAAATTTTGAAATTCCTTAATCAAATCAGAGAACTAGTTGGCCATGAAACACTTTTTTCACTCCCATTTTAATAACCATCCATATCAAAGTGTATCTCAATAAATTGGTTGATAAACTTTATCTGAACTCCCTCAGAGCTGATCACATATAGGTATACACAGTGACGAGTAGCTTTTGAATTCCCAACAGCTTATCTTACATAAGACCCCATATGACAACATGAAAATTCCGCCCAATCAGACTGCTACACGGTAAACAATAACAATACATGAATTCCCACAGGCAACTCACTTCTTAGACTGGCTGTCCTCGCTTACCAGATGTTGCTCCTAGGTTATCGCACTCCTGGTATCCACTGCCTACCACCACCAGGACAGAACTCTCCGCAGCCTCAGGCAATAACCTACAAACTCCGGAACACTTATCACACACCTATCCCCCATCACTTTTCACAAAAAAAAAAGAAAAAAATCACGTGCGCTGCCAGACCTCAAGTCACCCACATATCCATCCGTCCGTCCACACGTACTAGTACTCACACAGACATTTCATACGCATACTATCTCTTTCACGCGACAGAGAGGGAAAGTGCCATGAGTCGTGGCTATCTGCACCTACCTAGAATCTAGCGTCACTCCGGAAAGAGGTTAGCGACTACCTGGAAGACGACGTCAACGTCTTCCTCTCCTTGCATCACACACTTTTTCCCTCCTCACGCCGACGGCCGTTACGACTCACTCTCTCTCTCGCAGCAGCAGCAGCACACAACCTTGACATCAGCATGCACGTATTCTCGCAGAGCATACAGCATGCGGGGGGAGAGAGAGAGAGGTTACCGCGTATATATAGGTATATATGTGTGTGTAATACGGCAGCACTCATGCAGCGTCTGCAACAGCGATATAAGTATATGGAGATTGGAGAGAGAGAAAAGCGAAAACGGCCGTGCAATATGCTACTCTCATGCCTGTGGCTTACAAGTATATAGTATGCCTATCTATACTTATATCTATAGAGAATTGTAGTTGTAGCATTTGTAAAGTATAGGATCGTTGCTACCGGCTGTTGGTAATGGAGCTGTCTGCTGTAGTTAGTAGTTTTCGAATGACGGGAGCGCGCGATTTTTTCGTAAGATTCGAAATCGAATGTCGCGTCCAGTGTATCGGAAATCTCAGGTAGGCATGATATCAGGTGGTCCTTCAATTGTTATCATGTAAAGGTCATAATTATATAGAGAGAATGTGAGTATAATAGCTCGTGCTCAAAGGCGCTTACTGCGAATGTGCGTCGAATATTGCTTGTTTACATGCTCAGGGTCATTGAGTAAGATAATATATTCTATATTCTCTGCTAATAGCCCTCTTCGTAAACACAATAATTTTTTATTTGAAAAATACGGTTTGAAGGGAAAGTGCCTAAGCAGAAATATTGTTATCGTTATCGCATACGCAGTTCATACAATTTAAACCGTCAAAAACCCGTCGCTTCCTGTCTTTTTCTTTTCTTCTTCTGCACAAAAACTAATAAAAGCTAATAAAATATAAAAAACGTTTTTAAATGTTAGTAAAAACTAGTAACTATTAATAACTATCACTAGAGTCAACTATCACTAGAGTCTCAATTCCACACATTATAAAATGATAATAGAAGTTGTTAGCCTTTATTAGCTTTTTCTAGATAAGTTTATTTCCGCCTGGGAAGCATAAGTAGCGTGTGAATGAAAATGACAAAATTAATGCAACAATGAATTAATTTTTACTGTAAATATTTAGTATACAAACGCTGTCAACATCTTTTGTTTCGTAATTCAATCCTCTTCCCCGCGTCTATATTGTTTCTTTATTTACAATGGTACAAAATAAGAGCCACGGTGACGAGCCACGACAATGATACAAAACACCGAATCTACAAATATCAAAATGCGACAATCTTTCATAGCGCCATATCAAATAATCTGAAGATTACTATCCGAGCTTTATACACTTATCATAATCACACGGACGACAAGAAGGTGAAGTACGATAATGAAGCTTTCAGGATCTAAAAATACGACTCAGTAAATAAAAACTCTATAGGTATCGAATAATTTGTAAATGAGTATCGCTATATACCGTAGCGTAATTCTCGTAGCCGAGGACGTAGAGGCCGCCGCCGGTGAGGCAGCTCGGCTTCTGGCTGCGCATCATCATCAGGCCAATCAGCTTCTTGCACTCGCTCGACACTTCCTGCCTGTACCACTGGCAATCGTAACTATAATAGCAATTAAAATTACATGGTTCGTCAAGTTCATTTTATTTATGGTATACGCCAATAATAGTTGCAAAGATTTAGGGTAAAAGAATTCTCTATCACAATAGGATCACTTTGAGAAGTCACCAAGTATTCGGAAAGATAACTTTGTAAAAAAACATTTAAAAAAATATTGACAATAAAACAAAGTAATATGATTAAAAAGAATACTTTGATAATTGTACTGCATGATGGGACATTCGTGATCAGAATAAAAGATCATAATAAGTATATTTTAATGATTACTTTCATGAAAAAGGTTAAAGAGTTGCCCAAAAAAAAATTTTCTTATTGGTGTTATACCTACCAGAACTGATAAATCATGAGGCTGTGATCCTTGATCTTCTGACCGGGAAAGTTATGAAACAATATGTGC
Organism: Torymus sinensis; assembly: GCA_030522985.1. NCBI lineage: Eukaryota > Metazoa > Arthropoda > Insecta > Hymenoptera > Torymidae > Torymus > Torymus sinensis. Next base: position 1,089 of record JAPYZP010000772.1, on the reverse strand, counting down.
AGCAGCTCGCCCATCGCGAACATGATGAATCGGAACATGATCTCGGTGTGACCTTTATGCTGCACTATCTAAAATAGTTTATTTTACTTCACTTTATTAAACTTGTTTAATTTAAAGTATATTAAAGTAGGTAAAGTTGCTGACTTCGAATTCCGCTAGCGTTATGGAGATTAGTACGATACCGATGATGAGGAGATTGGCAACGGAGTATGTCGATTCTATCATGTCCACGAATCTGGTGCGGCACAAAGTAAATATTGAAATATTCGTCTTTTTAATGATATTATATGAGGTTTGTAATTTACGGCTTATACTGAACTCTAAAGCGCGTTTATGGGTGACGATGCTCTGAACGATCCTTCCGTAAAACACGTCACCCCTGTTCTCTAAGCTTTCGTCTGCGTCTTGTACTTTTCCGGAACTATCCAGAGTGTGCTGCAACTCGTAGCTATGAGAATGATATAGATTTTGTTTGAATGAATTTTAAAAGTGTAGAGTTGAACATTTTTTTGATCGCGATAACAATTGTACGTGCGCCAAATATGCCATGAACAAGCAAGTTTTTTAATATTCGATTCTAATTCTATATTATATATGAAGTAAAAAAAAAGAAAATTGCAAGTGAATTTCGTGGGCATGATCTACCTGAAATTGCAGCATTAATTTTCGTAACACGAATGTCTGTCTGCATAATCAGAAAATCGTTATTAATACATTGTAAATATTGATAACTATGTTAAAGATTATTTAAAACGGTTTGTAATCTGTTTAAAAATGTTTATAAATGTTACGAAATGTAGGTTTCTGGCACCTTTTCAAATAGTTTTTAGCGGTTTTAAACAGTTTGTAACAGTTTCAAATAATTTTCAATAATATCCAAGAAGAATTAAAATAATTTTTAATTAATTAAACTATTACAAACTGTTAAAAAAACTGTAACGAACAGTTATAAACAGTTTGTAACATTTTTGAACAAAAATCTTTCCGCTATATGGCCGAATCCATCTCAAATCAGACAGCCCGCGTATGCCTATTTCACCTATCACGTTGAAATAAAAATATTTATGTTCTACTCGAAAAAATATTTTA
>JAPYZP010000771.1:0-36577 GCA_030522985.1 Torymus sinensis | reverse complement strand
GCATAAAATAATTAATTCTTTCAAATTATAAAGGTACACGAATTACAATGAATAATTCAAACTCCTTCTAATTATTCTAACGCTATAATTTATAATTACAGTTTAGTTTTATGGTTTTCGTTTAGGAGCCCGGCCATAACTCAAGCGCTAATTACAGATTCAATTTTCAGCTGGCCAGATCTCCTATATGTAATTAATAATTCAAATTACCACATAACTGTTAGTTTCAGTGACGTTATTCGCGTACACATCAAATATAGTTTCAGTGACGTTATTCGCGTACACATCAAATATCAGCCACATGCAAAATCTAATTAATTTTTGTATAATTGGACTAGATATTTCAAATCACTCGAATTTCGAACTACATACAACCACCGCAAGCTCAACCACACGCGCGTTATCAAAATTCAAGTGGCGAAAGGCCCGAGATAATTTATACGACTTCTGGCATTAGACAACCGGCGAGGGTCGCTCGCCGCTATCGGAATATGGGGTAAGTCTGAATTACCGTGCTATATACGTATATACATAGCGCTCAAGTTAATCTCGCGTTACCGAATCCCGGGCAATCACGAAAATTGGGTACGACGACGACGGGAACCCTACTTTTCCACGGGGGAATGAGACGGCACTTCTTCGTGTAATTCACCCACCGTGAATTACGCTACTCTCGTCTCTCTCTCTCTCTCTAATCGTTCCCATCTCTTTAATATTTCTCTTGATAAAATTACCAAACTCGCTGTGTAAGCATATAAACCACGTTTTTTATATTCCAGCATTCGAACGCGTGCATTTCCTGAATGCAGGCGCGCGGTATGTCGGCCTGATTGTGCATTCCGGCGATGCATCGTGTGCACAAATCTTCGGCGGATCTGAGAGCGCGGCGAAACCAGTTTTCATTTTTGCAAGATAAGCCGCGACGGACGGACGGACGGACGCGCGCGACGATAACTCGACGTGCAGAGCCGACTACCGTGCGGCTGCTGTGCGCATGCGATGCAGGTTGCCGACCTGCTTATGCATGTTATCGGCGTGTTATTAAAATAATCCCGGGGATTTTCGGATGGGTGTAGTCGGGTGATTTACGGGCAGGCTTTTTCGAGTGGTTGAGAGAATATGAAAGAGATTTTTCGTTGGGCTGATGCGCGAGAGATTTCAACTTTTTTTTTGGCGCAATATTTATTGCTGATGGTAGTTGTGTAAATTACCTGAAAAATAGAAAGAGTTAAATTGCACGGAATTTTCCGTTGAGGATAAAATATTTATTTTTTCTATTTGTAATTTTGAATTTATAAGTGAATAAATAAGTGGGTTGCTGCGTCGGGGCGCCGCCACATGACCCAATAAAGTGAGTGTACGAACTTTCTGTTCATTGTTATCACTATTAAAAATATTCTTAAATTTAATGCACTTTTAATATACCGTTGCACATTGAATTCAAGTTTTTTATACATGAACCGTATTTTAATGCAAACAAACCTTAATTTTAATGAATTATTAAGGAAATTTAATGTATTGCTATAAAAATTAATAATTTTGTCTTTGAAATTTCATATACACGAAAACGAAAATTCAGCATTACATTAAAATTATAGCCGTATATGAAAAATAAGTAAAAGTTATTGAAATTTAATGTACCTTCTATAAATATTTAAGTTTTTTAACATGAAAATCAATACAAAATTTGATTAAATTTAATATACTTTACATGAAATTTCAATAAATAATAATGAATCCTTATTTTCAATGATGAACACCAAATTTTCTCTGCCTTGAATGAAAATTCATGTGCATCTTCATAAAAATTTCAATTCCCTGTCATCGAAATTAATGCAAAAGTTAATTAAATTTAAGGCACTTCGTCTAAAATATCAATACGTGTAACTAATTCTTAGTTCAGATCAAGAATATTAAATTTAATGTTCTGTATATTTATTTTCATAAACATTTTTATGAATATTGAGTTTTTCAGCATGAAAATTAATAGAAAAATTCAATGAAATTTAATATTCCTTATATGAAATTTCAATATATGTAGCGAGAGCTTATTTTAAGTGTAGAACATGAAATTTACTTGACCCTAAATAAAAATTCATGCTCATTTTTAGTATAGTACAATTCAAATTCAATGGAAAATTAATTAAATTTAAGAAGTTTTTTATGTTACCAATTTACTGAATTTTAATAATGTTACTAAATGTAATTTAATATAAAAATACATTAAAGTTAATACAAAAACAAAGAATTTAGTTCGTGTGTCGCCACTAGGCGGCGCAACTTCCTCCAGGTAGCTCCCGTCTCTAAATAAGCTGGGCCGAGGAGTTATACAGGAGAGCGTCGCCGACCTCGTCCTCCTTTATCACTCGAATATCTCGTTAGTAGATGACCGGTGCGGTGACAAGATATACGCGATCCCCAGCGAATCAAAAATTTGATTATCAACTAAAATCATTTTTCAAAGTTTTAATGGGGGTTACGATCCCCAGCGAAAATTTGTATAGTCTAAAATCGATGCGCCACCAAGAGAATTGTTTATGAATCGAAATTAAATTTTTTTTCAGATGATGAAAAATATTTAAAATGTTCGAGAGTGGATATAGAGGGAAATATCTTGACCAAAACTAAAAAAGCTGATTTGAGGAAAAAAAAGAGCAAGAGAAAATTAGAAAAGAAAACACAGCAAATAAAAATAAAAATTTGCTAAAATTTCCATCCATTTTTGAATCAGATAGCGATAGTTATCATGAAGAAGGTAACCCTGAGCCCGAGAAAAATAATGAAGTTGAAGAGGAATCATCATCAGCCAAAATAGCAAGACTAGAAAAATTAGTCAATGAATTAACTAAAGACAATAATGACAGGGGAATCTTCTGGCTCCGGACTGAATACCCGCAATGCAAAATAAGATACAACTACAGTATATCGGTAAGGAATTTACAAGAGGGGATAACAAATACAAGGCAAGCCTTGTATTTCGAACTCTTCCTAAAGAGCCTCTTATACTATTGTATTAAAAATTTCCGCAATAATTATTTGCGTGGAATAATTTTGATTTGTAAAATATAAAATATATAATTTATTAAAGTAGCGGCACTATATTTCAGCTATATCGGTTTTGGTAATGTTTTGCATTTTTTTTAATACATTTTACATTGCCAATATATTATCAATATATATGTCTAATACGTTTTTCCAATATATCTCCCATATAGTTTCCATACTTTTGATTTCTACGCGGGTAACCCAACTTCCAGCCAGCCTTCCACAAAAATTGAAGCGCTCCACTCACCCCCTTCCCCAGCAAATAAACAAGAAACACTGCCACAGCTCGCATAACATTTCCATTAAGCTTTATCCGCGAAATTTCGAAATTCCGGTATATATACACGCACAGTAGACAGAGCCAGCCGCGTCGTCTTTGTCGTTCTCTCCGAGACGGAGAAAAGCCGGAGGCAATATTTTCTGCGAGCGCGCGCGCGGGCAAGAGTGATTTCGAGATTGTTTCGAGGAACTCCTCCGTTTTTCTTCCCCTATATACCCGCTTGCGCGCTAGTACAGCGCTTGCCAAAACGATAAAAGCAACGAACGGCCTTTAATAAACGTCCGAAGTTCGGACGACGACGACGACGACGGCAAAGGCTTTTTGTATCGCCGGGGTTTCCAGGCCCCGTACATATATATTTTTCGCCCGGCTGTGTGAAGGGAGAGAAAGAAGATGAAATAATAGTGACTATATTTCTTTTCTTGATCTATTTATTCAGCGAATTGTCTAGTTCTCCTGTGGCAGTTATCGTTTGCTCTAATCTCCGGTTGGCGTATCTGCTTTATTGTTTTGCGTTTTCTTTTATCGAGGAAAATACTTTATTATGCCGCGCGTAAAGATTAATCTTTGGTTTATCCTCGGGTTGAAAAGTCAAAAGAACTTCGTGTATATCTTGTTTATATATTTTCTTAGTAACGACATGCATGCGGATAAGAACGTTATTGATATAATTAAATTATCTTAATTGGTAGACGATACGTTCATTGTTCGGCCACATGGTGTACCTATACCATGTAATTATGGCATGAATAGGAATGACTGAACCCAGGGAGGTATAATTAATCACTAAATCGACGCTGACATCTGGTTGAGGCTAATTGACATACGCTACAGTTGAGAAAGAGACAAGTTCATTTTCTGCGGGTCTCGGTCGAACGAAACGAAATCAGTAATGAATTTCTAAGCAATCAATTTCCAGTTGTAAAAGTTATGAATTATGGTTGTTTGCTCTGGAAGTGAAGTGGTTAGTTTTCAACTGTAGATTAATTTTGATATATTATTCTTATAGATATTAAAAAATAAATAAATAAAAGAGAAACTGTTTATATATAGATTTTGAAAATAATTTAACGATTACACCAAACACAGAGAAAATGTGCGTACGCTTACATTTTTAAACCATTAACAATACGTTGTTTATTAAACCATTTTTTAATGGTCAGTTTTAACCAATGATTTACGATCGTTACACAACTTTAAATAGCGACTCGAGAGTACTTTGAATAATAATACATTTGAAAAACTGATGTAAACATTAAAAATACTTTGTTGACTAATATGCGCGATTTTCAATCGTAGAAAATCTCAATGTTAGAGTGCCATGCATAAACAGTTTGCTATACAAATGGCGCATAAAATTTAAATTTCATAAACTATCAAATTTACCTACGAATTGTCAACTTATTCACCGTTTTCTTTTAAAGTGAAACGCCACACGGCAAAAATACATTAACAATAATGAAAACTAGAAACAAACGCGTATAACTTATTCTCCATTTTTTTAAACCATTAACCAAGGAAAACTTTTCCACCCACTCGTCATTTCCGACCTCCGTATCATAAAAAACCCTATCTCTCGTTTAATCAACCCATTTTCCAACCTCTTCCCTATCCCTCCCACCTCATCCTCATCTTTCTCGTCGACCTCTCAATCTCCTCTTACCCTACACGACTATATACACCCGAGGAAACAACGCGAGCTCGCGTCATGCCAAGCATCTTCCGAGAAAATCCGCGGCCCGAGCCAACTCCCGGGGGCCAATTCCGCGCGGAAGATGCGCTCGCCGAAGACACTTCTCGCGCGTATATATATTCTTGGCGGCGTAGGCGAGTTTTAGGAAACAGCCGCGTTGATTTACAAGCTAGAGCTGCCGGTTATCTAATTTATCGGCGCGAACAATGCCCTTCTTCCGAGGTGGGGTGCGAGAGTTTTAATGCGGAGTAATGGGCGTGGAGAGAGTAAGTATCACAAGGGGTGTGCGTATAGTGGTTGGATGAGAGTGTTTTCGGGAGCGAGGGCGGCCGATTAGTGTTCGTGTATATATAAGCATGCAGCTTTTAATTCGCGTAATATCGCATGGTTCTAAAGTAGATGAGAGGTTGTAAGTAGACGATCTCTTTCTTGTAACCGTTGTGTTTTATGTATAATTGATGAGGTGGTGTTTTATGTATTAAAAGATTTTTAGTGTAAATCCCCACTGTCGATCTTTTATTTTAATAATTATTCTTGACAACGATTCAGTTATTTCAATATTCCTAAGTAACGAACACATCGCGGCTTGTGCATATATTGCATTTTGCTTACCGAAGAATGCAGCGAAAAAAACTTGATGATGGTAGATCATTTTTATAGAAATAATCTCTGGACTCATAACGTGCGTGGAATAAAAACGGTTGAAGTTTATCTTAATGAACTTAACTTCTCTAGTATGCTACTATTACTTCAAGTATTAGCCTCATTTCAGTGTTTATTTCGGATCTTCGCAGTGATGCAACGCTTAATGAAATTGACTTTCAAATGATGTAATTCATTCAATGCCGGCCTCACAACTATGTTAAGAAGTCAACGGTCCTTCAACCGATCGAATTAGTTTCTTGATTCATTTTAATTTGATTTTGTCAAGTTTTACATTGAAATCACATTATGTTTTATGCTTATTACACGTTCCGCCATACATTCAGCTGGAAGCGAAGCACGCGCTAAGCAAACATCTTGTCTGAAACAGCCTATACCATGTAGAGCCATAATACGCACACATATGCACAACCTCCTTTAACTTTCCTCTTGCGTTTATTTTCCAATGTAATTTATGTAACAATACACGAGGAGAGTAATTTATGCGTTTACGTGCAGCGGCGAACGGTTAGCCTCGGGGCGAGCTGTTAAAATAATTTTTTTTCTTTCCTTCGTCGCCGCGCACGGAGATATTTTAATTAATCCTTTTATCCTTGCGCGCAAGGAAGATATGGGAACACGCTGCCGCTGCTCTTGATACATTTAATATACCCTGTAAATCGTTTTATACGCGCACAAAGACGACTTCAAGGTTGTAATAATTGAAGAGACGTTTGTTTTTATTCGCATAGGCTTACTTTTATCAACAACTTTTTCTTCCACAATCTTAAATTTATACTTATGTCATTAAATGTTGCTATGTAGTGTGATGGCCTTGACAGAAAAATTATGTAATTTTATGCAGATGCGTCTATTAAACTATTGGAAGTAATGAACAATATATACAACTAGATAATTTCGAATAAAAGGTTTAATTTTTTTTATAATAACAGATGCGATGTTAATTGTTCTTACTTGCTTTCGTAAGGATATTCTCAAATAGCAATCTCAACAAGAATTAAATAACTAATTAGAATATAAGTTTTGCATAATATAGAGATGAATTTTGCGAATAATAGTTTTTCAAATATCGACCATATAAAACCTATACACCTGGCATTTCCAAATATACTTTTTCGGATTTTCTAATAAAATTGTAATGCTTATCCTTTTTATATTTTCTAACAGCAGTCATCTACGGTCAACAATATTTTTATCAATTCAACATCTTTTTCTTTTTCTTTAAATAAGCATCTAAAAATATATTTAAAACAGTTTTATAATACACTCTATTCCATAATATTGAAATACAAATTATTTTACAATTCAACAACAACGCCACTCCCCGATTTCCGTTATTCCAAAAAGAAAAAAAAACCCTTCCTTATTACAAACCTCGTTTACAACCGGGCTCTCCGATAAACCTCCCAGAGGTCCTTCTTCTCAAAGGCACAAAAGCCATCGCCATCCATATAGATATCAAGCGCACGCGCGAGGGCGGGTCTTATCTCCCGACAGGCGCGAAATGACTGGGTAATTTCGAAAACCCAAAAGCGCCGTACGCCCGTACCGTCATCAAGGATGCATTGAAAGAGCGGCCCTCTTCTCTTTTCACGTGAAATCGGACACGTGCGCGCATACCTTTTCCCCGAACGAACGAACGGTCCCCGCCACCGCCGTCGTGAATTCTTCTTCTCTATCAGAAGAACGGGGAGGAACGACCCGACGCGCGAAGGGGCTTTCATTGAAATCCTTTCATCCGCTCGCTCGCGCGGTGGCTTCTAATCTAATCCCCCTGCGGGCAAGAGATGGGTATCGACGCGAAAGCCAAAGGTGTGTGAGTGTCCGTGTCTTTTCTACGGAGTTTTCGCTGTATCGTTGTTGGGAACTCCGGGATCTGGGCATGTTTGGATAGGACATTAGGGAGAAAATGGGTCTGTTTTTGGAAGGTATGTGTGACATAGAAAATGAGGAATATAGGGTCGGCGTGAAATGGGATGATAGGTTTTATTGGATTTTGAGTTACGGCTGAGATTAGGGTTGCTTAGAAAATAGATCTTTTCGTGTTTGTTTTAGATGCGAACGCATTTGAATGGCTAGAGTATAGGTAGATATTTTACGATCTGCTTTCTTAAAGATAAAGCTATATTTAGCAATGCTGTTTTTCAAACTTGAGGTTTCAATGAATATCAGTGTTTTAGGATTTATTGATGGAAGATATGAATTTTGTAGAAAATATTTGATGGCGTGTATAAATCGTCTTTGTTAAATTTGATTAGTTTTTTTTTAAAGTTATACACTTTCTTCGATGGTCAAAGTATTAGGCTTTGCAGAGTAAAGGTGTTGTGGTTTAAAATTATTGCAAGTTAACGATGCGATAATAACACGTCACAATAGCAGATACGATGTATAACTAAACACATAATATATAAGAACAAATTATATTATGTTCTGAAACTTTGCATTTCTGCTAAAAATAAATAGCAATAATTATAGTGTCTGTGATTTTAATTTACAAGGTCAACGTACTTTTTTTTAATAATATCTGAAAATACTATTTGTTTAGCTATCTTTTAATTTTATATTCTAAATATGTTCTATTTTGGCTATCCCATGAAAAAGGTTCTATTTCAGCTTCTTCATAATTCATTTTATGAAAATTTAAGTTGGCAACATGAAAATTGAATTTGTAAGTTCTATAGCAATCTTTATTATGCTTTGCTTTTAAACTCTTATATCTAACTGATCTATTATATGTCGATGTTTAGGTGTTGTGAATGAAATGACTGAGTTATACACCTCAACCCATTGACGTCCAAGCGGATGGGGATTGTCGTTATTTAAAAAAGGATTATATGGTTCAACTTTTTTACATCCACCCTCAATGCTCGTCTTACTTGGAGTCGTACAGGTAAAACACATAACGTTTCAAGTGAAGGTTTCTGGAGAGTCGCCTTTCGCCTCCCCACATGTTATGTCACATCTCGTATCGACATGTATTGAACTAATTAAAGATCAGGCCGTTTGTAAAGCCTACGAAAATTTATAAACATTTTAAATAAGTTTATGCAACGCAAGTGACTCCGGAAGTTGCATCAGGAAACATACACGCGTATATGCTCAACGAAAATTCTTATTTTATAAAACACACAACTCTGTTTAATGAATGAATGTTTGCATACCTGAGTTTTCATGAATCATACGCGTTTATGGCAATGTTTTTAACGTCGCCATTCATGATTGCGTTCTCCCGGGTCTCGAATCAGATAGTAAAATAACGTTTGGATTGCATGCATATTTATAAACCGCAGCGTTATTAACGATTCAATCTATGCAAATAAATTTATCAATATGATCATCATTTTCCGATAAATTTGGAAATATCTTGTATTTTATTAGACGAGCAAATTGTTTTGATATTTTTCGAAGATACAAATATCTGCCACACTTCCGAGATTATTTGCAGTGTGTATATTTGGAGACTTTTGAGGTCAGTGAATTTCAAGTTGTCCTAGAAAATGAAAACTTGAAATGACAAATTCAATATACCGCACATGTCAAAAGCGTCATTTCAACTGTAATGTTCCAATGTTTACTTTTTGACACAATTTGAATACATACTTTAAGGTTTTATTTCGAAGCTACATATGTTTACGTGAACGTGATGGTGATAATTTTTCAAGTATTGCACAAATATGTTTCATTTATCCAGCAATATTATTTTAAATGTATTTTCTACTATTTCGAAAAATAAGAAGATATCAAGGATACCAATTCCCCTAACATTATTCAAATTTTCCAAGCTCCAGTCTCAAAAATCATATAGCTGCAATAATTGCGCCATACCAAGAACGAATTTTGCAATCAGCGCCTCTACCCGCGAATCCGTCGAAAGCCTACATTCTCGCCTCCTCCCGCATAATTGATTCAATAACCCAAGACATCTCTCCCGCGCCCATAATCCCGACGTGTGTCTCGCTAATCGAAACCGGTACAGTCCAGCCTCTCTCTCTCTCTCTCTCTCTCTCTCCCACACCCACGCGCGCGAACAACGGCGCGTAAAACAAAAAGAAATCCCTCGCGAATAGTACAGTGGAGGAGAAACTAGGCACGGCGCGTGGGCGGGAACGTGATCGCGATGTCGACGACCTTGAGCTATCGAATCTCTCTCTCTCATTTTCTCTCTTTCTCGCTCCGGTACCGTATATACCGCAACCGCATATATATGAGTCAGCCTCTCGCGAATCGCTTCCAGGAAAGTTTTCCGGCACTTCTCATTCACAACCGCTCGATCGGCATACATACATACATATACACGCGTAAACATGTGTGCGAGAGAGAGAGAGGCGCGCGGATTCTCGGAAGCCGAAGAGCGAGCGATAAGTCGCGCAAAAGCTGACTCACCCGCGCGCATGTGTGCGCTGCACGTATATATTTTCTAGCTTGCGCGGCGAGTGTCTTTTTCTCATTTTTTTATTCCTCTTCTTCTTCTTCTCGGTCTCTCGTGCCGCAGCCGCTGGCGGAAATTATATATGCGATAATATCCAGAGGTGGGGGGAGGGGGGACGCAGCGATGCACATTCCTCGGTTCGGCATTGAGGCGCGAGCCGGCGATTATGATTCGAATTTATGCCTTTTTAAGGATGCGGTAATGCATTTTGAATTTCGCGCGGTCCCCGGTGTGACACGCGGTTTTTTTAACGCGGCGAAATAATATAAATTTGCTTTAGATAAGGGAAAAACGAGGTTTTTATGGGCGACGGGTTCGAGGAAATAAGCGAACTCTCGCTTCGAATGAACATTCTTATCCGGCGTGCGCGGCAATATAACAATACGTATTTTTTTTTCGTCGGAAGGAAAGGACGTTTCTTTTAAAATCAATGACAAAATGTCGTTTTTAGTGAAAATGATGTTCCTCGGTCTCTATTCTTGACACTTTCTTTCGAATTTCGAATAAAATGAGAAAAACTGAAACCGAAAAGAACTATTGTAGAGAGTAAACATTTCGAATGTTCTCTCGTTCGCAAACACCGTTGCGCAATTAGTTTTCGAAGGTAACGTAATTTTCCTTCTCTTCGCGCGGAATGCAGGGCAAGGGGAAATCTTCGCATTCGATGTATGTGGGATAAGGCGGCGCGCGCGCGTACGTGAAAACCTTCGAGTTATTGCCCATCTAAAAAAACTGACCTCGCGCGCGGCACTACAAATAGACATAGGCTACATTCTTTTTGCGCTTGGCGTCGGTATATTTCAAAGCAAATTCGAAAAATATACATTTGCTTTTCAGGTAACTATACACTTTGTGTACGATTTAATATCGAACTTGAACGAGCATTAATGAGAGAGTAATTATCTATATAGGTTCACGAATCAGAAGAAGAACTCTCATTAGCTTTCTATTGCATACATACTCTTTCTTCCTCCTTGCGAGTATATTCGTTCCCATTATCGCTGTCATCGTTCATCAATTTCTGCACCTACAATATAAAACTTATTCAATTACACGTACGAAGCTCCTTACAGTACAGTCAACGTGAAATTACATTGACTACTTTTCCGTGTCACAACAACTGCAGCATCCACACCCAACCCGATCCATCAATCAGAAACAATTACACCCAATAGACCTTCTTTAACAACCATTAAACCCTCTCCCTTCGCCTCGCACACACTCTTCATTACCCTCTGCGCCACTTGCCACCATTCATCCCACCCAGCGTCTCTCTATCTACTCTCGAAAAGAGACCAACGACCTGCCACCAGTTCCATTCATAAATCCCCTCGACTTCGAAAACCGTTTACCCGCTAAAAGGCCACTCCGGAAAACCCCGAGGAATGCACGTGCACGCGCACGCCGGCGTGAGTCACCCGCAGGTGTACACACCACCGTGTCGTGTTGGATCGAAAAAAGTGAGAAGGAGAAAGAGAGGCGAGAGACGCAGAGAGAAAGTGGAGGGGCTGACACACACACCGGTGTATAACCGAGACGTGTTTGACGAGTGGCTTGAAAAGTATTATAGACGTCTAAGGAGGTGGAAAGGTTTTTTTGTCGAGAAAGGTGTACCGCAGTTTTTGAAGATTTTTTCAGGTGAAGAAGGTACCAAGTTGGTGATTATGTTATAATTTAGGTTTTTCAGGATGCAGAGTGCCATAAAATGTTTTTGCGCAATATCAGACCGATAATTAAAAGTTACTGCAAATTGCACGTTTGTTAAAGACCGATCTACTTTATTATTTCAATTAATTTTTTTTTACTCTCTAACGAGTTCCAATAACTTGGCAATTCCGAGAGATAAAATGCAAGATTTCGCAAAAAAAAGAGAACTCTTAAACCGCGCGTTTTAAAATAGATTTTCCGCGATAAACAAAGGTAATTAGGACGCGCACGTTCATAGGCCAAGTGCAATAATGATCATAATGAGGCAACAATTAACGTCATCGAAATAGTTGGTTGTTTTAGCATACAAAGGAAATAAACGCTGAATAATATAGTCACAATGAGAATTCTGACACTTTTGTTTTAATTGCTCGGCAATTACCATGACAATTGGCACATACGCGCGCGCGCACCCGCACCACACCTATATTTCTCGCTATTCGCGTTCGCCTATTTGTATTTAAAGTGGAGTGTCGCCTCTGCCAGCGACATACTCGCGAACATTTCTCGGCAATAATGAGTCTGTAAATCGCGCGAAACCGTTCCGACAATTAGTTTCCATTAGAAATCAATCGACGCGATTTCAATAGCAATTCATTTGGCGCATTGTTAGCCGCCGTATATAAATATGACCTGATTATATGATGCAAACAAAAGCAAACAACCAAACAATGGTATACGACGACTGCGAGTGTATTTAATTTGCCTTGCAGCTTGCAACATGTATTTTCCATTATGGCTGAAAAATATACCTGCTACGTACTTTGGCTAATAATTTTGGCTTTAATCTATTACTGCTTCACTTTTAGGAATCTCACATTACGAAACATATATATATATATATATATATTTGCAAATATTGCAGACTTTGATCGACTGCTATATCTCGACATAATTTGACGGAAAATCCGTGCAATTTGCGCAGCTATCGAAATAATCTGATTTACAATCTGCACCTTGCATCATAATATTCTCCATAGCTTACCCATATTCACATTCCTTATAATTGCAATCAAACCACCGTCTAATTAAAGACCCAACCAATTACGTATATACCCATTTCCACGTTAATTCGCTTTTCTCAACAAACTTCCCCAGCATCGATATATCGATCCGCCGCAGCATTGCACAATCCCACATCACACACTCGGCCAACCGAAATCCCGGCACCCTCTTGACGCGCGCGAATTAAAAAGGAACGAAGCATCTGTATTCCTCACCTGCCTCGCGCCTCCCAATCGTGAGAAAGAAAGAAAGCAGCGGAGGAAGGAAGGAGGGCAATCTCGCGCCTATATAACCGCAGCCGCATTCCCGGGCAACCCTGGCCCCTGCCTGTAGATACACGTGTATGACTCATCGGCGCGTCCCTCTCCCGCGGCACCTATGGCCTGTGTCTTGCCACCTGTTGCTCGTTCGTGTTTCTGGGTCGCGCCCACGACTCTCCTCTCCTATAGGTGAGTGTGTGTAAGCGGGGTTCCCTCTCATTCATGCCCTCTCGCGAAACGAGGTGTATATAGCCTCGCGGATCAATGCAGTGTAGAGGTGTGTAAGTGGAGGGTGAGTGGGGCTCGGTATGTGTAGGGAGGATTGCGGATGATGCAATCGGATCGCTGATTTGTGATTGTTCGCTGTGGTTGGGTTGAGATTGCCTTGGTTTCGCATTCCTGGAGAGTATAGTGTTCATTTTCATCAGTTTTAGGCAATTGTCGAAGATCTCGTTTTTAGGTTGAGCAATTAAGAGGTTTTTGCAGATCCTGGAGAAGAAGTTTCGCAAAAATTAATGGCCAATTGGTTTTATAAATTGCATCATTGAAATAACTTGGATGAAGGATCATTCATATATATTATAGATGTCTTCTTTGATCATTAGTGCACGGTAGCACTATCTTCGGACGAAGACCAGCTCTTTAGAATGTGAACTTTGTATGAAGAGGCGTTAACGAGGATGATGCAATGAAATTCTCGTTTTAAATCACGACGGATCACGATGATGGGCTCAAAGTACCATTGCCATGCCATAAAATTGGTATTGTGAGAGATTATCATCTGTGTATATGATTTCGATATTTGAACAGGATTCCACCAGTCAGTCGAGTTTTGTTAGTTAAAATGACCACGTCATCGTGAACTTTGATCGACACCAATGAACGAGGTCAGTTTTTATAACGGATATAAAATGTATTGGCATAAAGTAACTAGAAGCAAACATGCGATGTGTCACAATTTTTTATGTTATACCAAAATTTCAACTATAGGCAGAAACGTATATCTGTTTGTTATAATCTCACTCATATAGATAGACTGAAAATGTTAACGTCCGCAACTTACCCTCCACTATTCTCACGTCTTTCAACGTCAACGTTGGCAAAAGCGCTTTTCAATCACCCCGTATATAACAGCCAACGCATTCCTCCGCCTAATTACAACCGCAAGCAATTCTCTCGCCTGAAAAAAGAAGCCCGATTACCAGACCAGCTCCTCCTCCTCCTCCTTTGAATCCACGTCTCTGATCCCGCGCGCCGGATGTGGGGAATTCCTCGCGCGTGTGCATTCGATTACCCGTTGTGTGCCGCGGCGCTGCGAGTGAAAGTGCGCGCGGAATGCGCGCCGTTCATTCACGGGCGCGCGCACTGACTTCGTGGAAGACGCGGGACCGGGACTTCCTCGTGTGCCTTCCAGGAAAGGGACGCCCGCGAGAGAGAGGAGGATGTAGCGTGGTACATTCCGGTTCCCCGAAGACGGTTCTTTTTTTCGGAGCAGGCTGCACGCCTCCTATGACGTATTTTAGGCTCTCGGTTGCGGGAGAGATTGCGGGAGGAGGTTGGTGCACGCTGCGGGCTTTCTGCGAGTAATTAGCGCGGAAGAGGGTCTCGGCGATTCGGGGATTTTTTGGGGTTTGGCGGTGAGATTAGAGGAGGATGTTTTTTGAGGAGTTGCGGTTTTGGATTGCGTTATTGTTTAAATTAGGAGGAAGTTGGAATTTTTAATCGATAAGAGGTGTGACATTTTTAGAAGAGTTAGTTTACGTATAACATAATATTGTTGAAGATAGTTAATTATAATGAAAATGGTTCAAGAGTTTTATGAAAAATTTATTTTGTGGTCAAATCTTTGGAACATAATTACTATCTTTAGTAATTGTATTAATTTTATTAAAATAAACCAACGATATTTAAAAAAAAATGTTGTTTCTACAATAGTTAAAAATAAACAACGTATTAATAATTTTGATTGAATTTAATAGTTAAAATATCCACCTTGGATGATCTTATACGTAAGAAAATATGATCCTAATTATTCATGTGTGCAAGTTTTTTTTCTTCAACTTGACAGCAGACGAATATAGCGTTCTGTGCACTCGAGATACAGCAGTTGGAGGCAGCTTGAAGTTTCAGGATGTTGCGTAACTCCTTGAGTAAGATGTTTTTAATTTATCTATTTAAGTCATTAGTGAAGCAAGCCTGGAAGTCGTAGTACTATTTAGGATTCAAGTAAGTTAATGGGGAAGAGTTGAGAGATATTATACACCGAGAGTCAATTTGTCCTGTAACTAGTATTTTTAAATATAGGTATGGTAACCGTTTGTATTGCAAAAACAATGAAATATACAATAATAAAGCTTTTCATATACCTAACATTTAAAATCAGTATAATGTTAAACTCAATTGTGTTGCAAGTATTTCTCCATAAGATTAATTATTGTCGACTTATTCAAATTAACGATTCTTATTGTCAAGTATATTCGATTGCTATTTTTACTCCTCGTTATACATCAATGTTTACAGACGTAATGCGTACTTGAACTATTGTTCGTTTAAAAAATTATGATCGATCGTTATTGGTGCAGGGAAAAAAAGAAGTCGTCTCCCCTTTGATAGTATAAACAAGGATTCGCTAGCACGATAAACGGATGAATATTAGCGTCAATCAAAATGATTTGTACGAGCAATTGATTGAAAAGAATATCCGATTTATCTCGATTAAAATATCTGTAAAAGAGAACAAAAACAATGCGTTACATTCTTCCCACGATATATAAATTAATAAATAGACATTTGTGCCATTAAATTCCCATCATCTCCTTCCAGCGCACTTCGTCCTCGCGAATGACAAATTTAAAAATCGTCGCCGTCGCGCTCCTCAATCATAAATAATGGATTAGAAAGTATATCGGAGCGCGTGCGCTTGGCGCGGGTGTCAACTGAGTTTTGTTCTTTCGTCCGTAACTCATCCGCGCGGCGATTAAGGCGAGTTAGGGGGGGTCCGCCGAGCCGCGCGCGTCGTGCTGCGGATGATTCACTCTTTTCGCAAAGCAAAATGTGCACGCGACGGATCTCGGGTGTCACGCGATAACACGCGATTTGTATTACTACTACCTTGTGCCGTGCTCGGTCCCCTTATATATACTCATAGTCAAATATTTTTCTTGCCGTCGTCGGCTTTGGTGTTGGTATAATATAAGTGCCGTGTTGGCAGTCCCTCTCTTTCTCTCTGTGTTATTGGTAGCGCGAGCTAAATGTTTCTCATGGTTTCGTGTTTTTTTTTTCGCACAGGTAAGGTCGATGGATAGCAGTTGTCATTTTGGTAATGTAAACATCGAAGCGTTGGGTAGGATGGACTGATGATGTTGCGAAATAAAGATTGGATTTACAATGATATTGCAATTAAATGTATTCGGATGTATCCATTCGAATGATATAGGAATAAACTGTTCTGACTTTTTCAATTTGTGAAAGTAATAAGATAAAAAGTAGAAGCTTCATGACTAGCTAGGAAAAGTATACTACTTTTCGGTCACGGATGCTGCTCGAACTGTGAGATATATTTTGATTCTGATAATATGAAGAAAGGTACAACAGTTAACCTTAGTGGTTTGAAAAACTTGAGGTATGGACATTTTTATGGTCTTATTTGAAGAATATGTTGAAAATTTTTCCTTTTCAATCTGTAGTCGTTCACCATAGAAAAGTCTAATAGGAAATTGTGAACATAAAGAACGAGCTTTCAAAGGTAAAAAATATTAATTCTTCTTAAAGTTATCAGACTTTTAAGTTAAGTAACGAAAATGAACCGAAATATATACGTGAAGAACAGATATATCTTAGCCGTCTTTATAGGTGTATTTTTTTTAGCTCAACTTTTCCTACGACAAGTTGGTAGTTATACTCGTCTCAATGTAGTAGTTGAAAGTAGTGAATACACCCTTCGGCCTTCGCGTATGAAAAGTCATGAAAATAGGACGATGTTTTTTTCTTCGAACGCGAATAGCCAAAGTCTTCGACCATTCGTATATTTCGATCCTATATTAGTTAATTCTATTTCGAAGTTCTCGTAAACTCTAACAGCTGTTTGTACAATCTCGTCCAAGTCTTTTCCTGACCTCATGAGAATGATGTACTTTACGTCGATTACAATTTTGTAATAGCTCAGCAGAGTCGAGAATCATATTGAAAAGAATCGGTACTAAAGTAACCCGCCTGGTTCGTTATCGTCGGTGTTCCTTTTTCGATGATCCACTTGGCAATCTTGATAATGGAATTGAGCAATATCACATTTTTGTTTTTGCTATCTATCTCGATGACATTCCGCTCATATCTGATGTCTTCGAAAAAATGGCAAACGAAATTGTTGACAAGTTTCGTAGTTTCTTAATAGGGTATTGTTAGTATAAACCAATCGTCCGTATAAAGCAACAGGGACGACAAGCAGTAAAATACACAATCTATTTCCATCATGTATTATTTTCAAACGGGAACTTTTTAAAGATTTTACGCTTGGGCGTGTCAGCGCCTTTGCTGTTTGTGGATGACCGATATGTGGTGAGCATATTTCACTATACTTACGTTGTTTTTACGAATATAATGAACGATTCCAATTGCGACTGTTTGAGCTCTATAACTTTATAGCTTTCTATCGTAACAAATGATCTATATCTTGACTATACGACAATTGAAAGGTAACTTACGTTTGAACCAAGTTTGAATATGCCCTAGTTGTACAGCAGGAGAGAACTCGTGAGTACTTTTCGATCATTTATATAAGTTTCTAAAGTAATACTGCACCCAACTCTCAAAGCGTTCATTTTGAGAATTTTAAACAGGTAAATTCGTATTAGAAACAATGTTTGGTTTAAGATCGTTTACGAAAAAAGAAGAGTTTTGGACCCAATCTAATTGATTTCGAACCGCAAGAGATATAACATGATACCGACACGGTAAGCGTGTCTTCGACAAAAGAAGAAATATAATATGCAAGCAGCGCGATAAAGTATAATAGCTAGATTTGAATTAAGACATTAATAGCGCATGAAAATCACACATTAACATCATCCTATCTAACATGTTTTATTCCCCAAAACCTTCCTCTTTGAAAAATGTAAAAGTCATCATGGATCATCTGGATACTGATAAAGTTTAAATTTGTCTTGACATCTATTTCGAAGTGCGTTATTTTTTATAATAATCAAAGTGCTTTCGAACGATTACAGAGAACTAAACATTCTTTAACAGAATATCGTATTTACTTCTTATGCTTCTTAAAATTTTCTATTTTATTTTAACGTCACTAAAACTGCTATAAATACTCTGTAATTAAACGAATGCGATATTTTTCAGATATTTATTGATCACTGCACCCAATCGACAGGGTACCGCAATGAGACATACTTTAAAATACAAATTTAGAAACAGTAAGGAGTAATTCGCAATCGCTATCAGGCTCTGCACCCAATTAAAACATTATCATACACTTTTAATCCTCACCTCACGTAACGAGCCTCGCCAACATCCATTCGTCTTGTTCGGGCTAATCTAATCTAAATGAGAAACTGATACCGTTATTGCGCAAACAAGCTGGCACCGTGGCGAGATCAGAGCTATATAAATCCTTCGTCCCAATGTTTTCAGCGACATATTACACCAATTCTGAATCATCTTCCGTTTTTCTCGGCTTCTATCATCCTCCAATGAACACAAATCCCTCTCTCTGCCTATCTCCGCCTCCTCTGCTCTCGTTAATACCCACTACGTCACCTGCCTTATCAAAACATTCCAATTGTCAGCGCGATAATGAGCTCACGTATACTCGTGTGTCTGCAGTCTCTCGTAAGGGCACTTGACCAGCAGCAGTCGCGTTTTCGTGCGTTACGTCAGGCGACGCGTTATATACGTTACGAGGCTTGCACGTCACGTGTGCGCGCGCGCGTCGAGTGTCACCTTCTTGACAATTGACGGGAGAGTAAGAGAGAGGCTGTTCCTTTCGCCGGTGCGATTCAAGGCGAGGCTCGCGAGCTGCGCTGATAGTTTATCGGCACTTTGCGCTCGGAATACCTGAGATTCATGAATGGGGAATATGGTGCGCGTATGTGTGTGTGTTGCGTGTCGCATGCCTCATGGTAGATTGCGCGATCGCACGGGAGGTTTGTAGGGATTGGTGTGAGGGTCAAGTGGAGAGTTATAGATTGTTATTGAAATATCTATTTCTATTGGTTTCGTATCCTTTTAAATATTGTTTTCAAATTTGTTTTTATTGGTCCTAATAGATGGAACATTGGATCATTGGCTCTTCAACCGGAGAACTTCAGTGAGATTCGGAAAGTGCTCTTCAGTGCTGCCTATACTTTTCAGATACAACCTTCTCCAAGTTGTCGAAGACTTACTACTGTTATTTGTATAATTTAATATAAATGTGTGTAAACCTTTGAAAAATTAAGATAATATTTAATTACATATATGCGTATATTAGTAACTTATAACAGTATTTTCATCGTTTAGCACGTACTGTAAAAAAAAAAAATAAAGCACAAAATATACATAACTATTTGTTGTCATATTATCGACAGAACGTCGAAAAAAGTTCTTGAAATTGAGAAAATAAGAATGAAAAAATTGCTTAAAAGTAATAATAAAATTAATGTTTTCATCTAATCCTGATTTATTATAAAATGTTTGACAAGGTCCAAGCAAAATCTTCTGATTTAACATTACAAAAACAGAGTTGTTGTTCAAAAATTACTATCCTCTTTTATATATTATCTACAAAATGAAAATCTTTATTGGCCACGTGTACATTATTACGAGCATAAACCAAACATTGTTGAACAAAATTGTTATCAAACTCGACAATCAAGCGCCATTACATAAAATCAAAACGCGAGAAAGATTTAAAGAATGTGTACATATACACAACATTCTATTCTTTTTCACACTTGAATTATTACCGCAGTACAATCGGACTAAAACTATCCCTAATATTACACCTCTAAACAATACCCCGCTGCTTCGAATTCGCACATAAATTTCATTTTCGCGCAAAATCACAGCCATTTAAAATGCATTACACGGGACGGCGCACAGCACACCGACTCGGTCAATTATCGCAATTATCACTCTCCCGCAGCTACAAAACAATCGCGCGCGTACAATCAAACTTTCCCATCACCTCCATTCTCCGCGCACAATGCGTTCGCAATCTCGCGCCTCCCGCGATAACACCTCGGTCGCAGTTCTCCTCGCGAAAAAATCGCGAGTCTCTCACGTACTTGCGCCTCGATGAATGAATCGTCGTCGTCGTCGCCGATAACGACTTCCGGTCCGCGCACTTTTTTCCGCTCTTCTCGATCGTTCGCTCGCGCCTCGATTTCCGAGAAGAGCCCGACGAGTGATTCATCGCGCGACGCTTGTACATCTGTGACGACACGTTGCGGCAGCGGCGGCGATGATAATAATTGAGCGTGTCGCGAGAGTTATTAGGCGGCTGCGCGCGGGATTGCGTAAGGGAATAATAACGAATACGGGGAACCGGAGTGACCGGTTGCACACGCGCGCCAATAAAGTGGAAGTCGGAAGTGCTCGCTGACGTAGGTACAAGTGGAGAGTTTGATTTGAGAGAAGCTGGAATTTTTCTTTTTTTTTGAGACGAGACGGTTTTTAGGCGAAGACGATGATGTAGGCGCTGTTTTGGTTTGATATGATATAATGATGTTGTTTTGATATTTCGCGGAAGGAAGTGATTGGATGTTCGATTTATAGCTTATGGTTTCGAACTTTTATATATAGTGACGAAAATAGTATAAATCTATACATATTTATTCTATTTCCTCATTATACCTGAGAATATAAAGTGTATTTTTAACAATGTTTAAAGATTATTGACGTATACGCGCTATATATGGATTAATACATTGTACATGCAAATTAGAAACTCGAATGAATCATGATTCATCGTAACGACAATTTTATTGCACAAAAATATACGTTTTGTCGTCGACCTCATTCGCCATTCATATAATAATATCAGTATAACGTTCTCGGAAAATGTAAATATCTAGTGTTTGATTAACACTATCAAAACTGTGAAAGCAAAACTTACGTATAAGCTCATTTCGCTTAATCCGCTAATTTACGCGAATTTACGCTTTTACTTTTGAAGAAGTAATCCGACCATATAGCGAGTCGATAAATAAAATGTCAATTTCACGGAACAATCGCATTTACTGTTCGTTGCAAAGATAAGATTGCAAAGTATTTATTAGGTAAGAAATATATTGCTGGTATCAAAGTACAGTTCGCGAGCCCATGTTATAAAATTGCAGTATACCATTGCTGTCACACATCTTATCATTTGATTCCGACAAGATACCATTAGTATTATATTTATTAAATAATACCTTCGTAAAGGCAATATCTAACATTTAACCAGTGGTTTTTATAGTGTATATTTCATTTTATTGAAAATGGTGGAGCCTAAAGAAATGTCATACGCGTAATCTTGTCTGCTTTTCATTTATTTAAAAGAACGTATATATTATTCATGCGAGCAAGTGTCTGCATATGCGACATTTCTTCATCTCAAACGAGAGTCCAACCGAGAGAGAGAGAGAGAGAAACCAGACGCAGCTTCGAATCACGTCTCATCAGTCGTCATTCCTCCTTCAGCCCGCATCCATCCATCGAGCGAATATCACTCCGCTCGCCGTCGTGCCACTCGATAATTAGCGAGCGCTCGCTACGACGATGCGTCGCCCACATTCGCGTGTTATCTCTCTCTCTCACTTCTTCTCTTGCAAATCAGTCGCGACGTCACATGTCGCCGTGACGTAGCGGTCCGGATAATCTGTCTTGTACGGTATTCCGCGCTCGCGCGTGTTGGGGCGAGGAACCGGTTTACTTTTTCTCGAAAATCGCGAAACTGTGGAGGTGTATTTTCGGATTCGCGGAACGGGTCGGCGGATTATATGGCCGGGACCGGGGTTTAAATTTTCGACGGAGCGAAGGAGTTTTTCTGGCGTGGCGGTGGTGGTTTTTCTTTTTTTCTTTGGAAGGCTGATGTATGGAGTTGGGATGGAGTGCGGGGGATAAAGGCATATTATAATGTATATAAATTTCGGATGGCGGAGTTTATTGTCTTCTGTTATCTTGGTTAATCATTTTTATGCGCAATTTCAGGATAAGATTGAGGAGCAAAGTTTAAGAATGAATAAACCCTGGTGCGGAATGCATTTTTTTCTTCATTGCAATCGCTGAAAATATAGTGATAGCGAAATTTGAGACTGGAAAGCGAGCATAAAAATATTTATATAAAACCGTATAACGTTTTTAACTGGATAAATTCTTTTGAAAGAGTAAAACTCTTTATTACCCGCGTTGGAAAGTAATTTGAAGCGATAAAAATACTAAAAATTTTATACGTAAAGGATTTGAGATTATAAATATCGATTTGATAATGAATTATTCGAAATTATATTGATATGTGCTATCAATGTAATTCCTACGTAGTGCAAACAACATTTTTTTATTTATTATCGCAATAATTTTATTTCTGAAACGATAAAAATCAGTCTTCAGAAGGCAATATATTCCAAATTAAATTTAAGATCATCATATGGGTATACAAATATATTTGCTTTGCATAAATAAAATGATTAGAATAATATAGATTTTAAGATACAAGAGTTACCATCTTTTCAACAATTTGTAAAAAGAATTGTTATGATTCACTCTTATTATGTGACGAGATGATGTCTCACAACTTTTTTTACATTTGCGTTTTATTTAAATCCATGTAATCGTTAATTTTTCATAAAAATGCTTTTGCATAAGTTCATAACATTATCCAATCCTTCAATTCAAACGAAAACAAATCGTATTTTTAACCTTTTTAACATCAATGTAATCTCGTAGTTCCACGTGTAACATCCAGCTACAAAACTTTAATTGCGTAACAAAGTTGGCACAGCTTTCATCCAAAACTAAAAAATTGTTTCCTGCATTTGATAAATAACGATGTATTCTCGGCCATTCGTAAAATATATAAGTTTCTCGTGAATTTGAAGAAAAAAAAACCGGTGAATATTGTTTACTCGATCTCACAGCGCGCGCGTGCGTGTTATTGGCAATATATCTCCGCAGACTGGTTTTTGGAGGCAGAGTCGCGTCGCACGCAGCATCTAAAAATTTTTAACCGAGGCGTGAGAAAAAATCGAAGAAAAAAGCATCTGCGAGCGAGAGACACACGTGTGGAGAGCCATTCACGAGACGAAGAAAAAAAATCGCACGTTTCGGGATTAGTCACCAACAACGTCGAGAGAGAGCGAGATAGACTTTGGTCTCCTCTTCGTTCGCCTACGCGTTGATATGATAAAAAAGTGCTTTAGTCATATACGCAAATTCGCTTGTTCCTAGTACTGATTATATTATATTTTTGCATTATGGGTGATTCAGAGATGACAACGAAAAAATTGTCGACAAATTGACGCTTGAAGTGAGAATTGGATTAAAAGTAACTAATTAAATTAAATTTTTTGTGCAATTTCAAAAGATCTTGTGCAACAGACGCGGTACGATGATTTTTGCACGATGATCTTTTTCTATTTATAATTTTATGAGTCACGCTCTCCAGACACAATAAATTACATAAGTGTAAATAGATCGGTTAGACATTGTTCCGATAAATCGAAGAAAATTAATCCCCTTTAGCATGTCGAAGATTGAAAAACACCGATTAAAAGTGATTGATCGCTTCTTCTAAGATAAATCTGAAATTGAAAAGTGTATATAAATTTGATTGTAAACAGTAAAAGATATCATAAATATTTTTACATTAATATGAAAATAACACAAGTGACTAATTGAATTATTATTTGGAGATTGTTGGTATCGCGGATACATTCTAACGTGAGAAGACTAAACGAAGCTACGAAAAGTGTGTTTAATTATACTAATTAAAGTATATAACGATTATAATCTATAATAAAATTGCTTAGGCTTTTCTGAGAATAAATTTTGTCTCGTGATCGTTATTGATATCTCCGTGTAATCTACGTTTTTAATCGCTTCATCAGAAATGGAACCCTAAATATTCTTTATTTGTTTGCCAGTATGTCGATGATACAGATTATGACGTTGCGATAGAAAAACGAAATTTCCAATGACGTATTTTTTTCCGCATCGGTAGGAATTGACAAACAATTACCAATCATTTTTGCCATCTTATCAAATAACGTACGATCGTGATATGCTAACATTTACAAGAACTGAAATAGAAATTTTAAAGAGGGCAACTGATAGTGGTGGCACAAAAATGGTATAAATAGAATATTAAAAGTGTTTCGTATCTTTCAGATGTTAAGGTGATGTGATGTATTGACATAATTTAAAAAAGAGTGTTTACATATAAGGAGCACTTGACGTTCGTCTTTTTCCAAAAAATCATGAGAATTTATTTAATTAAATAAAAACCGTACTGTCGGTACTTTTAAAACGAGCATAGCTAACGAAAATGCTAATAGAATCACTCAAAAAAATTTCTGAATATAGAGTTTACGTGTAAGGAGCTCTTGACGTTCGTCTTTTTCCAAATAAAAGTTTGAATGTTGATTTAAAAAATATTGAAATTAGGGTTTCACATCACTTTAAGCAGCTATATATAATTATTTTCTATGGAAAAGTGTGTAATGTAAAGAATAAAGTGATAAAATGACAAAAAGTATATGTGTAATAATCATTGTATTCATTTATAACTAATCTCAATTTTAAAGTTGAAGAATTATACCAGAAACTGAACTATATATCGTCGCTTCCGAATAAGAAGGTCCTACTCGGAAGTCGCTTCGAAAAGGTCCTATCTGGGAAGTCGGTTGCAAGGAATCATACAAATATGAATATTAATTTATAAAGTAAATTCGTAATCCGCGTACTCGCAAACATATAAATGAATTCGGAACTTTTGTTGAAATATTACTTATTTTTCAAACCAAGCATCACAAATATTTGGGCATTGCGGCCAACTTAAATCTGAGTTAGGATCTTTTTGAAGCGGCTTCCGAGTCATAGGACCTTTTGTCAATCCGAGTTATAGGACCTTCTTATTCAGAAGCGATGATATGTAGCCTTATACATACAACCAAACATAAATGAGAAATAATATTTTTTTATACAAACATCGATGGCTCAGAAATATAAATTGAAAACCAGATGGCCATCTTTTTTGTAACCCTGCATAAATTCAATACCATTCACCTATGGAAATTTGTCTATCGAAAGTATGGTGTATCGCATTAGCCCGAACTACCTACTGCATCAAACGATTTACCAACTTCCCAAACCGAAAGACAAAAACCACTACTATACCTCGCCAGCACGTAGCTATATATTGCGAAACCTCGCCGGCTAGAGAAGGCCATATAGCAAGCGGTTGTACGTGTATACACAGCCATCCGATCCTGTTCCCGCGCTTGGCTGCTGCGCCGCCGCCGCGTGGGCGGACGGATAATCGTGAAATTCGAGGCGAGCACGCGCGCGCCGGAGGCTTCGCCAATTTCCAGAGCGCTCGCGCGCAATATCCGATGGATATCGCGCGCCCTTGTGGCGCGAATCGATATCGCACGCGCATAGGGCGAGAGACGGAGTGGAACTAATTTTGTGGTTGTTGTGTTACTGCTGTTGATGCTTGGTTGTGGTAGGTCTTGGTGGTTCTGCAATGTGTTTTGGAGATGTAGCTTTAGGATTTTCTTTTAGTTGGTATGTGCTTGTCAAGTTTATCCTAGGCAGTTAGGATAATAAAGCTAAACCTTTACCATGATAGTATTTTTAATGTACCAAGTTTTATTTACAATTTATTATTATATATGATTCTCGTGTTATTTTCTTTAAAAACTATGCTAATGCACATATCCATTTACTTCAGTGAAAAATCTTTAACATGGTAGTTCAAGGATAGCGTTAAAAGCTTCTATATAGCGTTGAAGATTGAAAGAGGAATAAAATTTTAAATATAACGTATTTTTTACTTCAAGCTAAGACGTTATAAATTCTTTATTTTCTCTTAAAAGGTACATAAATGTTTTCTTTTTAAATAATTTTAAAAGCCTTCGATAAGAACATACATATTAATTGTTCGTTTCTCCTTTTATAAAAAGGAGAAAGAAAAGAAACATTCGGAAAAGAATTGAACATAAAAATTGTATTCAATCGCTTAACTATTTTATTGCGATATAAATAAACAAATAAAACCACATATGTTTACTGCTTATTTTCGAATTTGTCCTTTCACAAAATTAAATCCTGCGTGACAATAATGTACCAATAATTAATTCCACCTCGTATACCATTCCTCCAACGCGCACACAGCCAAAGAGAAAAATGATATTTTGACGAACCCTGAGACAACCGCCGCCTATCCTGTAACCGGCTGTCCCCCAATAAACGCAAAACAAACGTTCAAATATTAACTTTGAAAAATGAACACGTCTATTCTGTGGCCCCGCTATCGGGGCATTGTCCACTGCCAAAAACTGTCGCTCGCAGGCCTCGCGCTCGCTCGCCCGTCTCCTGTTTCTGGTCTATAAACTTATAAATAACTCGGCCCGAAAAGCCTGCATCATGCGCCGTGTAAAACGTGCTGCTCGCGTAAACACGCGCGCGAAAGTTCGGAGCGTTGCCGCCGGCGAGTTCGCGATGCATTTGTAGTACGAAGGTATAACATGCATTATTTTTGCTTCTTTTTTTTCGTTGCCGGGGGTTTTGCAACGTGCACGTTACTGCGGCCGGTTAATTTGAATTCGAAATTCCTGTGGCATAACGGGACTTGATTTTACATTTTATGCGAATGAATTATTAAGGGCGATTGTACGTTTTTTTTTTATTTTGTTTATTCGTGTGGCTGAATTGTTACCCTATTATATACAATAATAGAAACTTGCTATAAAATAGGAATTTCTCTTGTCCAATTTCTAGCTCCCGATGAAATGCTTTCTCTCCTGTTATTTGGCCATTTAATAGATTGAAAAATAGAATGAGGTTTTCGAAGATAAGCACAGGCTTGTTTTTGACTATTCTAAAGGTATTAAAGCTGATCAGTTTCTTTAGTCTGGAAATGGCTAGTAGACGGCTTGCTGTTATGACAAGAAGTGAGAGAGACAAAATCAGATTGATAAATAAAAGTTTTGCTGCGAATTATTTATAGAGTGAGTACAACAAATGATTTATTTACGAATACGAATATTTTGTTGTTACGTGAATCTAAGAAATAGGCAAATAATGTTCGAAAAATCGTTTCATCATAGCGATTAATTAGCCAGTTTTACTAGCTATTTTCAAACTTCTTGGCCATTTCATATAGGTAGATGAGTTTCTACCAGTATTTTTTTGTTAAATAGTTTGGAAATTGGTATGGAAAAATGGAGAATTTAAAAGCTGATTTGAAAATTTTGATGTTCAAGTCTTTTTCAATATTGCAAAACATGTGAAGGCAATGGAAGTATTCTAATTAATCCTGCGACAAACATCCGTAGAAACACTTCGTTTTATTGCCGATAAGATCCTTATATAGGAGGCTGTACCTAACTGCAAATTATTTTGTATTTGCTGAAGACTTACGATAAGATTAGAAGATTTGCTTTGTTTTCACCGACGACTTTTATCGCACGTGTCATTTTTAAGGTACCTATATACACTAGCATTATCGAAAAAGATAAAATGATAATCTATTTACAAATCCTAGATGAAGCTAACCTTGATAATGGAAACATACATATCTATAAATGTAAAAATGTTTTATCTGAGACAATGGAACTGACGTAAAACTGATACTTAATTGCATAATACGTATAGATTTCGAACGAAAGAAGCAGTTTCGGTACCGAAATTGTTTTTATTTATTTTCGAAATAAAGAAATGTTATCTTTCGTTAATTTTGATATACTAAGATGGAGTTCTGCGAAATGTATTTTTATTTCAATTGTTTAGATTTGACTATAAGTACATGAATGCGGATGCAGTCGTCGATATTAAAAAGTGGATGACTAATTTAATCTATAATCATTTCAAAGGCCACGTTCAATGTTATACAGAAGTCTATTCTTACAGTAAATATTTGAAATTCTTACGTACAAATGTAAAACCTTCATACCTAGTTCCAAAAAAATATCAGAAGTCATCAATAACCTTAAGACTCTATTAAACTATCAAAAAATACCACTACTCTGTATGATACACAGAAAACTAGTTAATAAATTCCTATTCATCCTAATTATCGCAAAGCAACAACACCAACCACCACCACACCACACACTCGAGCAACACTCAGCGCACTGCGCATACCTTTTGTGTCCCATGGATTGAAAGAAGCATACAAATCAGCTCCTCAGCGATCGGCAGCCCATGATCCGCACTCTCCTATACAATCTCACCTCTATCCCACTTCTCTCGACACAACCCTTCTATTTGCAATTCATGATTCATTGTCCCGGCTCGGGACCGCGGCGGCTTTATAATTAGCGCTCGCTCGCGCTAGCTTCTCTGTCGCATCGATTAGCGATCATCGCTTCGATTCTCGGTACACACAGTAGCTCATGTATATAGCACTGCCGCCCTTGCGACACGCGAGATTATTCGCCCGCGAAAATTTATATAGTCTTCGGGGAACGCGATCCGCTTGGCAGGTGATGTCGCCCGGCGAAAGCTCTTCTCAGAGGCGCTGGCGCTGCGTACGTGTGTGTGCCACGCATAGACCTACATCTCTCGCGTGTGCGCATCGTGCCAGTGCGAATCCGTGTGTGTGTGCGTGTGATGGTTGTTGGAGACTTATTGCTGTATGTTGACGTGGAAGAGGCGCGCGTGAGATGTGGATTTATGTGGGTACACCTTTCTCTTAGCTACTGGTCAAATCTCCGACGATTTATCAGTATGGTCCGGGTAGTTAAATTAAAGCAGTTTTGTCGGAACTGTATTCATATCTAATTTAGATTTCGTTGAAATGTTTGGAGGATAAGTAACTTTAGTGTTTTTCGAAGGAATTGTTTTAGTATTTTTTGTCAAAGGTTTTCATGCTTGGGTGATTTCGGTTTTGATGAGTTCTCGTAGTGTTTTTATTATTTATACCGAAATCATTTTATTAAGCAATAAATTTGAAGACAATTGATCTATTTCGGCATGTTATAGTTTCGTTGCAAACTTACGAAATTATTACGCAGAAGTTGTTTCAATCAGATCAGTATTTTTAAGCGAAATATTTATTATTGTCTTTATAACTAGAACATACTGGTTCGCAGTAATTTTTGTACATGTATAACACCACATCACGCGTTGATTACTTTATAAAGTATAATTAAAGTATGTAATATAGTATGCAAAAGTTTTGAAACTGTTCTAATACGATTGGAATTTTTTCCGGTAGAAAGTTTATGCCGTTCTATATTAGAGCAATTTGTCTGCGAATGTCATAGCGTCGCGTAGCGATCATTTTTTCACGTATATAGGTATATATCGTAGAGAAGTTTTAAAGTTGAAACGTATCGAAGGTATAGGTGGTAATATAGGGTTTAAATAGAGTGTTATTTTTCTATCTGAGAATATAAGTTTTTTTTTATATTTTAAATCTGCATATTAATCTGCATTTGAGAAAAAAAATAATTTATTAGTTCAAGAGAACGTGTATTATTCGAAAAAGAGGCTCTGAATGATAATTTTGAAAGCAGATGTGGATCTGGGATAACTCTCTGCATATCTCATAATTAATATTAATCGTCTACTTATCTATTAAGTAATACAAAAAAGTTTGCGTAACTCATTTTTTAGTTCCGTTAAAAAATAATACCATCTTCCAAGTATATCGAAAAAATTTATTTTATCATACAAATGACGAACTTATTTGGCTTTATCGTACAAAATTGTATTAAATTTTAAATATATCACTTTAACAATTTAAATACGTCTTTTTGAAATATTGAACTAGTGATAACACTGACTTCTGGAAGTCAATATTCAAAATTCAGCGTGTGCATATAAAAAATCTAGTTTTTTTTAAATGAATTACGCTTGAGAAGTAATTTTTTGAAATCGTATAACTTTTAAACCATGCGTGGAACACACACGTGCAACAAATCAAATTATTATATATTTAATAATGAATGAAATCTAACAGCAAGATTAAAAAAAAACTTCCCATTAAAATGTGTTGAACTGAATTACTACGAAAATTTTTATTTTTGAAAAAGGACTGACGCAACTTTCTGGATCCTTGATTTCAATTGTATTGAAACTACAAAAATTAGTTTTCAAATTTTAAAAAACTTTGGTTCTAAAAACTTGATGAAAAAAAATGTCAAATTGTACAAACCAGTCACCGATATACAAAATATATAAATAGTTAGAGACATTAATAACAATACATGAATATATTGAGACAACATGATTGATAGTTAAGTGGATAAATAATTCTGATTTTTGATCACGAAGAATTGCAACTCGGTCAGTTCTCTTATATTCACCTTTACACAAGCTATCTTTAATTGCAGTAATAATTAATTCGTTCGATTAATTAAAATTTTTGTTGAGTTTGTATAGGTAATTGTATAGGTAGCATTGATATTTCCCTTATCGAAAGATATGAAAAAACTTAGGATACAGAGTTTTATATGAAAAATTATAGCTTTGCTGATTATACTGCTAAGTTGTAGCTATAAATTCTATAATTTAAATTGTCTATGCATACGCGATCCAAGAACTCGTAAGGTTCGGAGTCGATATAGGTATTATTTGTAAAGATTTAACTATATTCCGTAGAAACCGGCGAGTTCATTATAAAATTGATTCTACTGTATGAAATGTATATCTCCATTTCTATTAAAACTTTAAAAGTTCACTTTTTTATGGAATAAATTTCAGAAAGATGATGAATCTTGAAGCTAACGGCCAACATTACTACCACTGTGGTGTTTTTAGGGTTTGAAATAAATTAAAACCTTTGTTCGAACAAAGGTATTTCAAACCCTAAAAACACCACAGTGATAGTAATATTGTCCGTTAGCTTTTAGATTTATCAAATTATATAAATCTACCAGTAGCTACATTTTACAAATTAAATTTTAGAATGCTCAGTGTCATTACCACGATTCAGCTGGAACTTAAATTTTTCAAAATTATATTGCAATGACACCAAGATAATGGAGAGTTTAATTTAAAAATAAACTGGGGGCGCTGCGCCCCCCCCCCCCCCCCGTCTATATACAAACTTCCTTTTTACATATGAGGCACAACCGCTACTATTCAGAAGAACCTAATATCTTCAACATTGCAAAAATGGTTAGATTATATATATACACACACACACACACACACACACACACACATCCGTCCGTAATAAGTTTGATTTGCATATACGTAAGTGACAGCATAAACGTACGGCGTTAAAAGTATTTTTATTGAAAAGCTGAGCCAATTCTACGAAAAAAAACCATTCTTATGTCTATCGCGAAAAATCTGAGGAGTTATAAATTAATGAAAATCGGTCAAAAATGCAAAAAATCATCAAAATTCAGTTTGGAATTAATCGAAACACTTTTCGGACCCAACGGGAAAGGGGTGAGAAATTCTCAGTTAGTGGATCTCGCACGTGCTCTGTATTTTAGTTAAACCCTCGTCTGGCTTTCTACCGCGAACCACGATTAATACTTAATTTATTATTATTTCCCGTTATTCTGCTCTACCGTCTTTTGGAAATTTTATGATAATTTTAACTTTCTTTGTACGCATTTATTTCTCTCATGCTCTCCGACGACGCTGAGCTTACATCAAATGGCGCCCAACGTGGGACACCCGAATAATTCGCGTATGCAAAAAATCGGAGTGAGCTTGGATGGGTTCACCTGACTCACACATTCACACGGGGAATGTTCCGACTCTCCGTGATCATACCAGCATCGACATCAACTTCTATGGCAGTCGCTAATAAGCCAGTAGCGCCCATCACCATTTTTCTTTTACTCTTCGAGGACCGTACAACCACCCGTCGCCAAAGTTCAGCGACGCATTGCAATCTCCAAGCGCAAACGACCATCAACACGCGTGCCCCACACATCAGCCGCGAATCTAAACGCAGTAAGTAAGTGTTTTGAAAAAAGGGCATTATGATCGACGTGCGAAATCTGTCTTAAACCGCGAAAGTTACACAGAATCACGGCGCGAACGTGCAAGAATATTGTTGCCACCTGCGTGAACGCCGCGTATATCTTCAAAGCCCGCCGTCGCGCGAAATCCGCAGTGTATGTGCTCGCATTATGATCGCGAACATGGGTACCCTGACGCTCTCGCCTGATTTCGGCGGAAACAAATTATTTCTCGCGATCTATGCGAGCGCATTATTGAAGCGCATAATATGATCTCGTGGATATGTGGAATGCCGAATGATTCTTGCAGTCTAATCTGTTTCTACGTCTCTCTCTCTCTCTCTCTCTCTCTCTCTCTCTCTCTCTCGGCACCCTACCGCACCATTACGCCTCGAGCGTCGAAGGAAGAACTCGCCCTGGATGAACGAACAAATAAAAGCATTAATCAAAGCCCGCAATAGCGCATGGACCAAATTCCGTATACAAACTGCTTCAGAATCATGTACAAACCACTATATGAAACGCAAGATCATCATATTACATCAACAAACTCAGCTCAGCCGAGAACACTACGGAATTATGGCGCAGTGCCGGCGAACTCGGTCTAGGAGCACGTGCAAAGGATTCTTTCTCCCTGTCCCTGGATCTAGACGTTCTTAACCACCACTTCGCAGGCGCTTTAAATCCGGTGCCCATAAGAGATTATAGAGTGACCGCCAGAATTTCGCAGGATAACCAATTTTATTTCTCATACGTAACACCCGATGATATAGTTAAAGCAGTTCTTTCCTCACGCTCGAACGCGAAAGGGCCAGATGATTTGCCTATAAAAATTATTACAGACTGCCTTCCTTTATTAACCCCGGTTCTCTTGAATATCTTTGACTGCTCTTTGCAGTCTGG
Organism: Torymus sinensis; assembly: GCA_030522985.1. Taxonomy (NCBI): domain Eukaryota; kingdom Metazoa; phylum Arthropoda; class Insecta; order Hymenoptera; family Torymidae; genus Torymus; species Torymus sinensis. The sequence continues at coordinate 3,474 of JAPYZP010000771.1, read as the reverse complement.
AGTATTTCCAACGGCATGGAAGAATGCTATTATTCGCCCGCTTCCTAAGCGTAGACTGCCTCGCGATGCGGCGGACTTGACAAATTAAAAGCTTTTGGCTTTTCAGACCCAGTGTGCCGGTGGGTCGAGTTATTCCTCACTGACAGATCTTAGAGAGTAATTAATCCGACCGGCGAGTCTTCGGCGCCGATCACTAGGAATTGCGGCGTGCCACATGGAACAATCAACGGACCACCGATTTTTACATTGTTTGCCAATGACCGCACGATCTACTGCCGTGGATCCTTCAAGGACCTCAATAACATCGTCGAGAAGGTAAACATGGATTTAGAGAACTTATCACCATGGGCCAGATCAAACGGACTCATCATCAACACGAATAAAACCCAAGCAATCTGGTTCGGTACCTGTGGATTCATCAGCAGACTGCGTGATATGTCTCTACCACTCCCACGCATCGATGGTCAAGCCATCAATTTTTCCGATGAAATTAAGTTACTGGGGGCAATGCTAGATTCAACTCTCTCATGGACGCATAAACAATGGGATCACATCACTCCGACTTATAAAGCGCTAGGGTTACTACCTTACAAAGTACGACGCACCCACTTATGCCTTAGTTTACTAGCAAACATCCTGCAGAACTCTGTACCGAACTACTTGTCCAGTAGGTTCTACTTTCGAGACAAAAATAAGCCGGGATCCAAACGATGCTCGGATTTGGACTTGGAGGTCATGTGGGCACGCACTAAGTGCTATAAAAAATCATTCGTTATACATGCAGCTCGTCTGTGGAACACCTTACCATATAACGTGCGGCAGCTATATATGAGACCTATATTTAAATCGAGGCTCAAATTGTATTTATTCGACAGCGCATTTAACAATATGTAAAGACGCGCTTTTGTTTACCTGTTTGTTATATCTGTTTCTGTTCGTTCACGATGATCTTTTTGCGAGTCATGAGGTAGTATTATATTATGTTCAACGAATTACTTACTTATTAATATTTATGTTTTATAGTCAGTTTCGAATGTTTAGCGTCATTTTTAGTTTGTAAGTTTTATATATGCATTACCAATTTTCGCACGTTTATTAATGTATATATTTTTTCATGTATATTAGATATAATCTATAACCATGCGCTGCCAGCTTTTATTTTTATTTTTATTTTGTATTTTTTGTACTTATAAGTTTTATTATGTATACCAAGGTACTTAACGTGCGTAGTACCGCTATTTTATATAAATATATTGTACAAATAACATGCGTTGACTAAATTGGACTCCTATGAAGTTATGATTTTCATAAATTTACTCCATAAAAAGTATAAATCAAACATATCCATAAACCATCAAGAAAAATCATCAAACTCCTCGAATTAAGACCCAAAATCCACGATACTTCTCCCGCGAATTATTAATCCGCGCGGACTACAACTGCGGTACAACTCCCAAAATGTAGTAATTATTTCAGCCCACCAAAAGAACCCCGCACACTCGATTAAAACAAATACGCCCGAGAGCCGGCGACGCCATCCATCAAAATCGTCCGCGAGAAATCGCAGATTCCTATCTCTCGAATCTCTTCTTCTGCCCTTTGCTTTCCCTCGCATTCTCTCTCCCACGTCAAACTCTGACAAATTGAACGAGATCCGCTTCACGGCCCGTCGCTCGCGCGTATCGAATTCAATCTGGAAGTGCGTGTGTGCGCGCGCGCGAGGAAAATTTGGCGCGTGCGTGTATATATATAACTCGGGGGTCGCGCGCATTCGGACATGGCCTGTCGTGCTGCTGTATCGCTGCTGTCCATCGCGAAATTTAGGAGCTGCGCGGCGGGAGGAGCTTTAGAGACGTGGGAGTTGGCTGTGAATTTAATTGAGATTGGACTGTCGTCGGGGCGCAGGCAGCTGGAAAGGTGAATGATTTTGATTTGAGAGAGAGATAGCAATGTGTGTATGAGCTATTGTGGTTGATTTGCGAACGAGATTGGTGAGATATTTTATATAAATTTTAATTTGATCGCTTGCTGTGGTAGATATTATCTGATGTGTATTGTTGAATGATTTTTGTAGCGGTTTTTTTTTAAATTGATCTTAGTTTTGTCAAATATATGAGAAATCGTTGATTTCCATCAAGATAAGAAGTCAAAAATGAAAACAGTTCTGTAGCTCTCGCGACAATTATCAAACTCTGAAAAGTATACTAATTTAACCCTCTTTTCAATGTTTTGTTTCTCGATCTTTATAAATTAATTGCAGTTCAAACTTGTAGTTATTTGTTTGAAGATCATTTGTTAATTTATTACCAACTTGAATATTTGAATAGGCAACATAAAAGACCATATAATCCACAAATTGGTTTTTATAACGACATACATTGAATGACCAATTAATTGCAAAAATTAATTAATTTGATTTCAATAGTAGCACATAATATCAAATTAGTATTTTAATCCGACTGCAATAAGTAACATTGTTATTACAAGATAAATTCAACATTTCTTAAAGTGTATACGTGTTCTAGAATCTGTCTTCTTTATCGCGCGATCATCCTTATTTAATGATTCCAGTACTTCTTACAATTCAGAATTAATACCCGGTAATTTGCTATACTTTATACACACGCCTCCGACCCGCTACCCGCTACATTCAATAAATTACATTTCTCGCGCCGCACACCCAAATCCGAAATCGTGCCCGCGCGTAATAAATTCGCTTAATCCGCATTTTTCTCTCTCCGTATACACACTTTCGAGCCATTATACCAAACCCGTAATTGAATTACACAATCAAGCGAGGCGGCGGTAAAATTGAAAACCCATCGAGCCGCGACGTTTCTTCCGGGACGCGCGCGGCTGATTAAGCGAACGAAAGCTCGATTCCCTTTTTTTCCCCTCTCTTTCGCATCACGAACAAAAGGGACTCGAAAAATCCTTGACTTTCCGCCGCGAGTCGTAAATAACACACGGGCTCGCGCGCGCAGTTTTATGCTTTCCGCCCGTGCGTTTCCACCCACGCGAAAGAATACTACTACGGCCGCATCCGTGCACACGCGCGTAGATATAGAGATAGAGCGGGTGTATAGCGCGGCTGAAAGTTGTATGAGGAAAAGGACGTAAAGGCGGGTACATGTGTCGCGGCTTTCTTCTTTCTTCCGTTTCCTTACGACGCGATCTCCTGCCTTTTTTACGCGCGGAGCGGCGGACGAGTAGACGCGACGTGTGTATAAAATTTCATTTCTTATGTAGATAATATGTGCGCGCGACCGTGTGGGTATCGTCGATGGGTTATATCTCCGCTGTCGCGTGCGCTATTCGTGAAATTCGAGGCTGTTGAACTATTTTACGAGCTCTCGGGCGCAATATGGAACAAACGCGCGGGCAACAAAAGTTGGAAAAACGCTCGCTGACGACTTTTTTCGCCCGCTGGTCTAAAAACGGTCACTTTTAGTCCCTGTTAATAGATAGAAGAGA